>JARHVA010003647.1:1610000-1894251 GCA_037957365.1 Torreya grandis
TTGGTATAAAGAGCCTAAGTTTGTAAGTACTATCATATTAAGGGACACTTTATATACCATTACATAGAACTAAGACACTTGAATGAGAACATGATTAAGAATGTAGAGATAGGATGGGATAACCATGACCCTACATATAATCATAATTTGAGAATTTATCAAAACCATTTTCCTCAACACAAAAAGAACCAATAGTAGTAACAATAATAGTAAAGAGTACCACCCCAACAACAACAATGTTAGTAATAGAAATAATAACAAAATTATTGGAACCAAAGTCAAACTAGTCAATCAAACCAAATAGGTCATCATGTTATTGTATATACTTCAAAAATGTTGTAGGACATGTTATAGGTAGTCATATTATCACCATTACCATTAACCCTTGACCAAATACCAATTAACCTATACTAGTGCCTAATAATACTTATCAACCTCCCTATGTTATTAATCCTTCTTTGGACCATGTTAGAAGCTAATATTAACACCACATAATAATTATAATTCTAGACCATTTTACATATTCATCTAGTTATAGAAGACTAGTATCTAATTAAGATTGTGTAATCATAACTTGACTAGCCAAGGTTACTAGCCAAGGCCCATAGCCTTCTTCCACAAATGAACCCAACCAAACCTCCATACCAATGAATAATAAGAAAATTTTCAATACCAAAGAGAAAACCTATCGCATTGTAGAATATCTATAAAATACACCTAAATAAATATCCATCATGTATTTATTCTACATATATAGCATTCATAAGAGTATATTTAATGAATACCTAAGCTAATAACTTATACCTAATGACATTGTGATTGATAAATTTCAAGCTCTGGTAGGAAATTTGGCCCCTAGATAATGATTTTCCTTTGATCAAAGTGATATGTCATCCTTGAGACCATTTCATAATAACCCTTTGTACATTTAGGTTAGTATATATAACATAAGGTTAAGTGTGTCTTTATAGACAATGGTTTGGGCCTAAACATTATGTCTCTAGAGTTGGTGAAGTATCTTAGATACACAGTGTCTAATCTTTATCTAGATACCATTATCATTAAACTGTATGATAAAGGAATGAGAATCATAAGGAACCATTAGTTTTCCAATGGTTATTAGCCCTTTGACCCATGACACCTTTGACATGTTCTTGACCTAGATTATCATACAAATTACTCTTATGCCAACCATAGATTCATGAAATTTGGGCCATAGCTTCCCTGCTACATCAATGTATCAAATTTCCTCATTCATGGATGGAAGTAACCATGCCAACTAATCTCCAACCTTACCAATTTTGAAAACATCTTGAGGTGGAGTACAAGAGTTATAATTACCATTTTGGCCTAAATTTTATGCCTAAAACTGACAAAAAAAAAATAATAAAAAAAAATTCATTGAATTAGAACCCAAAGCCAATTACATTGGCCTTAAAAGCCTAACTTTGAATTCATATACACCTCCACCAGAGTTAGAAAACCATTTTTACATATCTAATATAGGTATAAGAGAATAAAATACTCATGACTCTTTTCATATAGCCAAATTTTCTCAGAACCCAAAATCCTATGGGATACCCAAATCCAATATTGTTCACATAGAATGGTATGCTAAGGGAAAATCTCATCTCACTCAACCCATTGATTTAAAACCAACCTCTATCCAAGAACAAGACCCTTTGGCTAAAGATGATTCATGGATCTATAATGATGATCTAGCTAATTATTGCCAAAGCTCCAAGTATCATATCCCTAACTATATTATGGATAACCAAGCTTATGAAGGCAAAGGCCTGGGGGTAAATTAACAAGGAAAACTCAAGCCAATTTCCATGACCAAGTATAAAGGAAATAATGGTATTAGATTTAAATTATGTGGCTATGAACCCACATTATTTATTTGAGTTCTTACACCAAAAAATAGTGAGGATGATGTTGGTAGCAATGTAGAGTCTAATTATATAACCTATGATGACCTTAATAATACTAATTTGTTTAACCCTTATTTTATATGTACCATTAATCCTATCATTCACCATTCATGGCATTCCCTTTATCACCCCTAATTGATAGACATAGACTAATAAGGATTGACAATGCCACTTGATGATTTTGAGAATGAGGAGGCCATTTGTGAATTTTTGGGTTCAAGGGATCATATTACTATAGGAAATCACAAACATTGTTTCTCTATCATATTGGATTTTGCTACCTATTTTAGAGAGCAGGTAAACTTCCTTGGCCAAAATAAAAACCAAAATCAAACATTGAGGTCTAAAATTAGAAACCTCTTTGAAGCACTTTTAGACCAAGGAAAAAGTAAATAAAAAGGCAATTATATTAGTTAAAACCTATTCCAAGCACCATTAGATGTGGGTGTTTTCCCCTCTTCATATGAAGCATAGGAGACCAATAGTCCAAGTTTTATAGATCTAAAATAAGTACTGAATAGCAATAAGCCTTTAAGTAGATCATATAGGAGTGCCTAGACTTATTTGTTACATGGAATTTTCCACCCTTAGAAGATTTAGATTCATCTTTTATAAGTTATATCGATGAACCAATCATGTTATAATACTATAGCATTACCAACTAGTTTACCTCTTTACTAACTCTTCTACAAGATGGTTATACACTCTTTATGGAGGATACTTTTAACATCACATTAGGACTCTAGAATACCTAAAATGGATTAAATTAGGAATGTCCATCACTGAGGAGGAATGTGAAGTATTTAAAACCCTTATAAAATAATTTGTTGATATATTTGCATGGGCCTATTTAAATGTGCCAGGTTTGGACCCTACCTTAGTTGTGGACCATATTTTTGTACACCCTAATGCCAAACTAGTTAATCAGAAGATGAGAAAAATACATCCTCTTATTATTGTATTAGTTAATAGATATTTGGATTTACTCTTATATTTGAGATGCATTTAATCTACTGATAATTTAGAGTGGATTTTTAATATAGTACTAGTCAGCAAGAAGCTAGAGGGTATCAGATTATTTACTCATTTTTGTGACATTAACAAGGTTTACCTAAAGGAAAAATTCACTCTACAAAACATTGACATGATTTTTGAATCCATAGCCAAATATGAAATTATTTACCTTATGGATTTTTTTTAGGATACAACTAAATCATAATTGCACTAGAGGACCAACACAAGATAGAATTCACCACTCTATGGGGAATGTTTTGTTATCAGGCAATGCTATTCAAACTCAAGAATGAAGGAACAATGTAATAATGCACCATGATGGTAATTTTACATGATATGATGCATGAAATTATTAATTATTATGTCAATGACTCCTAGGTAAATATAAGACCCGATTTAAACACTCAGTCATACTTTTGATATTTTTGAAATACTTCAAGAGTGAAAAGTTAGGCTCAACCCTAAAAAGTGTTTATTTGGTATAGCTTATAGAAACAATTTAGGCTTTCTTATCTCTCATCAAGGAATGAAATTCAATCCTTTAAAGGTTTGTACCATTATCAAGATGCCACCACCATCTACCTTAAATTAACTCTATAGTTTTCAAGGTAAAATATAGTCAATTAGACACTTCATTTCATAGTTGGTTAACAAATTCCATCCTTTTACACAATTGTTAAAGGACACCACTTTATCATGAAATGAGTATTACCAAAAATCATTTGACCATATCAAATAATACTTGGCCAATATGTCTATTTTTTTGCCATCTATGCCAGGAAGGCCATTTTTACTTTACCTATCTACTACTGAGAATGCCCTAGGAAAATTTTTGGCACAACATGATTAACAAGGCAAAGAGTATGTCATATAAAACCTAACATGAACATTGATGATGTATAAACACAATAATATACCAATCAAGAAACCTTGTTTAGTTATGTTTTTCACAACCAAAAAGTTATGTCACTACATGCTAAATAATAAGACTATTATAATTACCAAAGTAGATCTACTCAATTATCTACTATTTAAAATAGCTTTACAGAGTTACATGATGAAGTGGATCATGCTCTTGAGAAAATTTGAGATATATTATGTCAATCAAAAATTTATTAAGTTATACGTATTTGTAGATCAAATTAAAGAAGCTCCACTTCCTAATACTCAACCTCTTATATTTAAGTTTCTAGATGAATCCATCATAACTATAATAGAAGCACCTCCTAAAGCTAAATAATGGAAAATGTAATTTGATGGTTCCTTCACCATATGTGGATTATGAACTAGCATATTATTTATCATTCCATACATTATCTTATTCCTAAGTCCTTTCATATTGGTTTTTTATGTACTAATAATATCATTAAGTATGAAACACTCATCACAGGGCTTCACCAAGTAGTATAGCAGAATATCCAATATTTGTTGGTTCATAGTGATTCATAACTTATAATAAATTAGGGTAAAGACCAATACCAAGTGAATGATGAGAATTGGGTACCTTATAAAGGTATGGCTGACACTTTTAAGCAACAAAATGTGAATCTTCATTTTGAATAGATACCTAGGGCCAGTAGTAGAACATATGATGCCATGGATATAATTCTCTTTATGATTAAAATTATGGCCATAGTTAGAGACTATCATTTTCTTTAAAAACATCTCCTAGCATCATCAAATGAATAATAAAACATTGATATGGTTTGTAATATTGTTTGTCTCACATCTACTTGGTGTTATAAATTATATAATTACCTCCATGACCACATCATTCCCCCAAACCTTTCCCATAAAAGGAAAAAATATTTCATTCATAAAACCTCTCATTATACCTTAATTGGACCTAACCTATATCATATAAGCTATGATGTAACTCTTATTTATTGTCTATCTTTAGTATAATATAGATTAGTGTTGAGGGAGATTAACAAAGGAGTGTGTGGGGCCTACACCAATGGGGCCATCCTTTCCAATAAATTATTGTATACATTTTATTATTCATTTAATATGGAAAGTGACATAGAATCCTATGTGAAGAAGTATGTGAGGTGTCAGAAACATGCTAATTTGATCCATGATCTAGCTAAAATGCTTAAACCACTAACAAAATCATAGCCATTTTCAACATGGGGACTAAACATCATAGGAAAGATAAATCCCACATCCTCATATGGATATAAACATGTCCTTAATACTATAAAATATTTCACTAAGTGGGTGGAAGCCATTCCCCTCACTTATGTGATTGGTAAGAATATTTCCAAATTCATATTTAACCATCTCATTTGTCACTATGGTATCCCCTCCGATAATATATATGATAATGGTGGTTTAATTAAAAACAAAGATGTAAAAACCCTTTGTTCCCAATACCATATCAAATAACACTTTTCCACTGCCTAATACCCATAAGGCAACGAACAAGCTAAGGAATCTAACAAAACCATTTTAAAGGTCCTCAAGAAGATTGTTAATGATGATGGTTGTAATAGGCACTTTTAGATATTTAACACCCTTTGGGCCTACCATACCACTTTCCTTACTCCAATAGGAGATAAACCATATTCCCCTATTTATGGCACTGAGGCTATTCTTCCTATTAAGGTGAGTTTCCTCCTTTCTGAATTTCATTGTAATATATCATTTATGATGAGGACTATAGAGTAGATCATTTGAAAGAGATATATTTACTAGATGGAAAGTACATGGATGCCTTGAATAACCTTCAAGTATATTATAACATATTACGTGGTCAATACAATTAGTACATAAAGCATATAGAATTCAAGCTTGGTGATCTTTTACTTTAAAAAAATTAGAAAAACATCAATACTAAGACCAAAAAGAAAGGAAAGTTATAACCTAGCTAGTTAGGGCCTTATATGGCTAATTCTAACTATGGTTCTAGAGCATGAAGACTAGCCATGCCATAAGGATATGAACTTGATGAACTTATGAACATAATGAACCTAAAATAATTTTATTCTTGCGGAACTTGAAATATTATCTATAAGGATCATTTAAGTCATGACATAATATAGCCATTCTTCATACCATACCCATATACCTTTCCCACCATACCTTAGCCTATTAACCAAAAGTTATTTTCAACTATTCCATACCACTTTTGGCCTTGGTTATGACTCATTTTTACTTTAGGAACTTCTAGTGTTGATATTAGATGTAGTTCCAATAGTTGATTCAAATTTAAACTTTTGAAGGCATTCATTCAATGGTAGTATATGAAAGTAGTATGAAAATGGTCCTAGCAATTTCATCCTTCATTTATGTCATGATTTATATCACTTTATCTATGTCTTTGTTTCCATATAGTCTATGGGAAATATTGTACATTCTACCTATGTCATTATTTCCCATAGGTTAGGAACAACCCCTTTACCATACATTATCACATCATTATTCCATACATTGCAATTTGCCTATGCAATAACTTATTTTTACTTAGTAGGATGCTTCATTGTAGGGGAAACTATAGTGATTTGAGGTCCATTTCGACTATGTAGGTTGTGCTCAATGTTTTTTGAAGTTATCTCAGCCGTACTTATTTGAATGTTCTCTACATTATATGAGTAATTTTAGTTAAAAACACTCTCACTATTTTATAAGAAATTCATACTAAACACTCTCACCATTTTATGAGCACCTAAGTTACACTCTAGCTATTTTGTGAGCTATCACCATTATACATCTCATAATTCTTAATTAAGTTAAAATTCACACAAAACCCCTAAACATTTTAAAAGACCTAGGAAAATCCTTGAAATCACAAAATCATGAAAATTGGCTAAGAATTTCCATGTGAAAAATAAAGCCTTAAAAAATTATGGAATAGACTACTTTACCTATCTAGGTTCATTTATAGACCATTTTTCCATTTTCCTTCCATTTTTGGGAGAACTACATCAAACTAAGGTCCACATAAACTACATAAGTAGCACTTAGATACATGGAGTATCTTGGGATAGCTCAATTACCACTTTTTCATCACTTTGTTTCCTTTTGACACTTATTTTCATCTCCTTTACCCTAAGGATTGTGGTCTTATATATATTTCAAAAGTAATCACTTGTCCTTTAGTTTCCCCATCCTCAATTTTATCTCACCCCTTAATCAATATGCTCTCACCATTTTGAGAGAAATTTTAGATGACACTCTCATTTATTTAAGAGAAACCTAAGCCAACACCCTTGCCATTTTCTAAGTAACCTCAGCCAAAATTATCATCATTTTATGAGTCACTTTTATGGGTATTTTACAATTTAAATTGATGTGCTACTTTACCCTTGGTTTGTCCTAGGCTCTCACTTTTTTTGTGAGTAGTATATTTTTAATATTTGATGACTTAATATATCCCAAAATTTATAAAAGCATTCAAAACATTTCAAAAACCTAAACTTAGTATATATGCATTCATGGGTGATTCCTTATGAATTGTACTTGAATCCATATATATTCATATGTTAACATTGTTATCATGGTTGTGTAGGGAGATCATTGATCTCAAGAAAAAAGTGGAAACTTTGGAAGAGTCTCTGAAAGCTGCTTGGAACAAAGTAAACGACATGGAAAATCTGTTAAGTGAGATCCCTGTGAAGCTCAAAGCTTATGAAATCAATCTCCGGGAGCTTATAAAGGATAACAGAAAGAAAATGGAGGAAGTAACTTCCAACATTTGTGCAGCTGCTATCAATATTGGGAAACGAGCAAATGAGGAGACCAAAGTTCTAGAGGGTCCCTACAAAAGGACAAGGCAAAGTTCCAGAAAGAAAGACACACAAAAAGGAGCTATGCAGGAGGCTTCCACCCAAGAAACTACTTTGAAAGAAAAAGAAGCCATGAACTTGATTCTGGAACTGGATGAATAATCTGGTCCTTTGTGTCGGTTAAGAAACTGGTTCTGATCTTTGTTTTAATTTTGCAAGTTTCTGTTTGTTGTTCTTCCAGACTTTTGTCTTTGGGTTTTGATCGGTTGAATCTCTATGGTTTTTGGACCCTTCTAATACTGTTTTTACTACCTTTATGTAGTGTTTTTTAGGCGTTGCCTGTGGGCTTAGTTTGCTCTTATTCTGCTCTCTGTAAAAGGGTTTCGGGGCCCCTTCAAAACTTGATTTTACCTCTAATCTAAAACATTGTTATCATGGTTTTTATCATTGGTGTGTTGTTTTCAATTATTTATTGGATTAGGATTTAGTCCTTATGCACATAAATCTAGGTCATTATGGTATTTTATATCATGGTGCATACTATCATATGATACAACAAAAATTAGGCGAGTGAATCTTACAAGAAATTAAATGGGAAATACTTCTCCTTGTTCACTTTGGAAAATATTCCCATACTCCTTGATCAAATCAACCCATTGACCATTATATTTGTATCAATGCTAATAAGGATGATCATCTATGCATTGCTAGGTAAAAATGAATCATCCACATTGATAAAATTCTTATTCTTTTATTCTATTCCTTATTCCATTTTTTCCCTCTTCTAGGTGAACTACAGTGTCCTAAGATCTATTTTTACTATGTAGGTATCATTTGGATACATGACATATCTCGAGTCATCTTTACCACCATCATTCTTCCATCCTCATTTGTCTTCCAATCATTTGTTTCATCACTTTATGCATCCTGGTGTGCCTAGTTGTTTGTGGCTTATTTAGCCTTTGAAATGTCATTATACCATCTCACCTATGTTTGGTCCCACTCATATTTAATCTTTTTGACATGTTATATCCTTGAGTTATACTTTCCAATCCACCCTGCTGGGGCATGACTAGTTTATTATGATCAAATCTACCCTAATAGGGAAAAATCATTATTCAATCCAAGCCATCCTAATGATTATAACCACCTTTGGGAAAATTATTATTTTAATCCATCATACCCTATTGGGGCATAATTATGCTACTAATCATAAACACCTTTGGTAAAATTAATGTCTTTACCTTCATTATTGATTACAACTATCTTTGGGCAAATTAGTATTTTAATCAATGCATGCAAGCATTAGCTCA
Organism: Torreya grandis; assembly: GCA_037957365.1. Lineage (NCBI taxonomy): Eukaryota > Viridiplantae > Streptophyta > Pinopsida > Cupressales > Taxaceae > Torreya > Torreya grandis. Next base: position 1,618,989 of record JARHVA010003647.1, read on the forward strand.
ATTATATTATTCTCATCCATGGGTTAATTTTATTCTTCTTATTGATAATTTTCAAGTGATTATAAATGAATTTTATGTGTCAACCACTCCTTTTAATGGGCATCATAGGCTTCCCAAACTTTGTTTAGAGAGTCATTCCTCAATCATTATCTTCTTTTTCTTCTCAATGGCTCCTTTAATCTTTAAAAAGAGGTTATTGTGCATGTGTCTTGTAATGGCTTCTCAAATAGAGACAAATTGTAGATACTCATTTTCTATAAAATTATGTGTCTCTAACAAACTTTAGATTGATTTCTATAAAATCATGTGAATTAAACGTAGAATTCACTGAATTTCCCAATTTCATCTATGTAGGGGATATAAATGCCCAAAATCATGTCAAGAATTTCTTATTTTGAGTATTATCTTGTGTGTAATTATAACCTATCTTAAATTCAACCCAAGTAAATTTTTGTCCTATAAAATTAGCCTTTTGATCTATTAATTCAAATTGCTAAAATAATTCCTGAAACCCTAAGTAGTATTAATTAAAAATCTACTTCAAGTAATTACTTAAGTAAAAATTCCAAGCTCAATTAGGTAATTATATTTTCTATAAAATGAATTTTTGAATAAAGATGAGGTTGTTGGAGAGTTATCAATGATGTCATGGTAATGTCATGGAGGTGTCCTGGTGATTGGATGAAGATCCTTGATATTCTATGTGACAATGACAAAGTGTGCAATGTGCCTATCCTAAAGAAGGCTTGGTTGATCTTAAAATTTTAATTGGTTTGAGATGTTTAGGGATGAGTCTAAAATATTGATAATGTGAAAAAGGTCCCATAATAAGTATTCTATGCTTTGATATCTTATGTGTATGAGTGGTATTCATCCAATTCTTCATTATGTTCATCTAGACATTTTGGTCTAGTGGTAGAAAATCTAAGTAGCCAGTTTGATGACATTACCACTGACATGTGTGGATGAGTCAAGCGGAGTTGGTCATATGGTTGTGATCATATTAGTTCCTAGTTTTTATGTGTTAAATCTTATGTCATGCACCTAAGTGCATCAAAATATATGCAAGTGAAAATTTGGGCTCCCAATCATTCTGACAGTATTTTCCCATAGCCAAATTTGCATGAGCCAAAAATAGTTGAGTAAGAATTTTGATTGTAGAATATATCTCATGTGTGGATATTTTTTTTAAAATGATCACATGGGTTTATTTTTTTGGTGCCTAGTTCTTATGTGACAAATTTTTAGTCATGTGGTGTAGCATGACAAAAGATATGCATGTGTAAATTTGGGCTCCCAAGAATTTCAACAATGTTTTCTATGTTCAAATAGAGTTGAGTAAGTAGTTTTTTGATGTCATATGTCACACATGTGGACATTTTAGGATAATATGGTCATATGGGTTTGTTTAGTTTTCACCCTAGTTTATTTGTGATAAATTCTAGATCATGTAATGAAATTTATCAAAAGATATATATGAAAAAATTTGGCCTTCTAGGCAATTCTAAGAATAGTTGGCTCTGTGAAAGAAAATTCTAAGTGATCATGTTGATGGAATATTTTGCACATGTGTGGGTTTTATGAATAGTTTTTTATATGGATGGATTATCCTATGTAAGGAGATAATGTGGTCCAAATTTTAGATCATACATCTAAGCATAGAATAAGTTATTAAGATTCAAAAATGGATACTCAAGCAAATAAGCAAGGTTCCTATACCTAGTGAAATATACAAGAGGCAAAGTTTGATCAAGTCTCAAGCATATCAACAAAGTGCATTTGTTCCAAGATGTCAGGAAGTAGTGAGATGTAAATAAGTTCATATTGTTTAATCATTGAGAAAAGGTAAAAGATAAGGATCTAACAATGAGTGGGTGTTCATACAGATTGATCAAATGATAAAGATTGATATTTAATGACCTGGTTGATCCACATAAATCAATGGTGTGTATTGAGTCAACATTTTAAGGGTGCATGAGATGAGGTCAAACTAATTGAGGTTTAATGTTTTAGAATTAGTGCCTATGTATTAAATTTTGAAGAAGATTAATGGTATGAGATTGATCTAAATTTTAGAGGACATGAGATGTGAGCTTTGTGTTCAAAGTTTAACTATGACCGTTTGCATTTGAATATTTGAATTTATGAAGGAAAGACTAGTGTTTGGTTTTTGAATCATATCTTTTGATCTAGAATTAATTTTACCATGTAGTTAAAATAAATGTGGTAGATGACTCAAAATCACATCTATAAATATGTATTTGAAGATCTAGAAGTGTGTACAGAAAAAGATATTGAGTTCCAAAGTTGACTATGTGTTCGTGCTTATTCTACAAATGACCTAAAAAGCCTAATTGAGCTTGTTTTGATATTGTTTCGATGTCTCATGATAAATTGGATATTGGAGAGTGTTTTAGACTCCATGAAGATGATTTGTGTGTATTGTTAAGTATTATATAATCATATGAAGTATGAAAAAAGTTTTAGATGGTGATTGTGTATTCATTCATGGTGACTATGTGCATAAAATGTTGATTGAGCTTACACAGAAGAGTACAATGATGACTATAAGCATTTGAGGATGATTAAGGGGTCATGTAGTATGGACCTATACATTTTTAAGTAGTCTTATGTTCCTATTTTTTTTGTTGATGTGCTAAATGGGTGAATAGGTCTCCATGAGACTTATAAGATCTATAAGGGCCTTATTAAAAGTTGTAGCTAATTAATGGTGACCCATAGATGCTATGGCTGACCTATGAAGATTGTATTGAGTTATTTTTTGGTGAGATAAATGCCTTGAGTATTAAGGCATGCCTAATATCTGACCAAGATGGTGATGATCATGATTTTTATATAAATAGTGAAACCAAATGTGTTGGGTTTTAGACTTGTAAGATTTGGATGAGAGATTGTGAATGTGTAGCCAAGTTAAGGTAAAAACCTTTGAAAGAGAAGGTATAAGTTAGTGAAGACTAGCATAGAGTGAAGAGGATCATACATGCTTATTTTATTAAGTTAGTGTAGGAAGACATATAGGTCATTGGACCTAATGAGCCTACAGGAGGAAGAATGGCCAAGTTGCTCAAGAGGTTGTTTGAGAGATTATATTGTGAGTGAAGCTGAGGTAAAGACTATATGAGCTTGGTGGTTGATTTTAGAAGTAGATAAAAGTGTGGACTATGTGTATGACCATCTAGTCATGTTGTTGAATTTGTGATGGAGTTTTTGTTATGAAACATGATTTGACTATGTAGAGTTGAATAATGGGGTTAGTTGGGATATGTAATGTGTCCTAATTGATTTTTGTGTATTGGTTCAAGTATGTAACATGCTATAGCTAGTAGGGAGTGTTGAGTGAAGATGAAGTGTGATAATCTAAGTTCCATCATCAAGTGTTGAATACATCAATTCAAAGGTGAAGTTATTCATAGGTGTTGTTATGGGTTCTCAACATCTAAGGGGGTTATTTCCTCATTGCAAGGTGAAACTTGCTAAAAGTCTAGTTATTGCGGCTGCTTAGCTAGATAGGTGTAGTAGCTCCTTATGGGATTATTATCTCACTAAAATTAGGAATGGTAGTGACTTGATCAATTGTTTTATAAATTGGTTCTTACTATTATAGGATAGTGGTCCAATTACAAGTTCTAATGGGTTTTATTCCCTAAGAGGGTTTCCCATGTATGCCTTGTTTAATGTGTTTGATCTTGCATTGTCTTTCCTATTCATTTCTATATATGATGTGTATGCCTCATTAATTTTTGTGTTGAATGATTAAGAGATTAAATTAATTTGAATTAAAATTGGATTATCTAGGCTCACTGATTCACTCCCCCCTCTCAATGATTGTACCTATAATAATTGGTATCAGAGTAGGTCCTTTGGAAGAAGTTTAACAACTTGAAGGTGATCCTAAGTAGGTAAGAATATGACTAAGTAGTTGAATAAATAAAATAAATAGTATAATATAGTGATCAAGGCACTTGAAGAATAAATGTGTACTTTGAAGAAATATGCCAAAGAGGATGAGAATATTATCAATGATCTCAAGGTTTAGCTAGTAGATGCCAAGACAAAAGAAAAGGACATAATGTTTGATAAAGAAGCTTTCTAGAATAGTATAGAATATGATATCAAGGAAGAAGAAGTTGATATAGAAGCTGAGCTCATGAGTGCACTTGGTGAAATAAAGGAGTAGAAGAAGAGGAATCACAAAATGAGGAATATGATCAAAGGTCTTAAAGCATAAGTTAAATCTCTTGAGGGAAGTTTGTTAGGTTTTTATAAATAAAAAGAAAAGAAGTGTCAAGAATAGATCAATTCTATTGAAGTATAGGCATATAGATTGAAAGACATGGCCAACAAGGCCAAAAAGGATGAAGAGAAGATCAATATTCTTGAGGGTCAATTAAGGACTATAAATACAAATCTAAAATCAAAAGAAGATGAGTACAATCAGATAAAGTTTTAAATGAAGTCATTAAAAAATGAGCATGATCTTGTTATAGTCAAATTAGATAATCTAGAAGAGAAACATGAGAAGCTTGAGTATGTCAAGGAGAATATGATCTTTAAAAGAAATTTAAGGTCTATTAGACAACCAAATGCTTCAAGGTACACTATTTTATTTCATGGTCTTTGTTATACATGTAATATGTATGGTCATAGAGCTAAGGAATGTAAAAAGAAGTTAGTCAATAATGTGTCCTCATGGATCCTTGGAAGAAGAATCAATTGGGTTTAGAGAAGTCATAACTCAGATCAATTAAAATTTATGTTAAATGATGTTATTTATTTTTGTTGTCATAAGAATAGACATATTTCTAGATTCTATCCAAATGGTATTAAGAGGTCTTCAAGTTATGTCAAAGGATATAGAGCTCCTAGAAGGTCTAAGAAAGGACAAACTCAGGTATGGAAACCAAAGTTAATCATTGCCAATTCTTCTAGTCATAAGGATGATAATAAATTTGCTCTAGAAGGCTTTATTGTAAATCAAGATAAGATCAAGGATCAAATAGGTAAGATGGATGCAAAAGACAAGAAGATTCAAACTATGGTATGGAAACCTAAGGTAGTAAAGACTAAAATGACTAACCCTGTTGAGTCCAAGAGTCTTTATGGATAGTTTGCTAAGATGGAAAAAGGACCAAAAATAAAGGAAATTCTAGAGTTTCTATTGACAACATTTATTGACAAATTTGAAGAAGAAAATGAATTCAAAGATTTAGTTAAAGTCAATTAGGACTACAAGTTAGAGAAAGATATAGAGATATGGGAGACTCATGATTTTTGGGACTTTTAGTGTCTCTTTTTCAAAGGGGTGTCTCTATCTAGGCTTTAAGGAGACACTTGTCAGTTAAATAAATCTTGGTTATTGTTAGATATTGTTTGATGAGATGGTATGAAAATAAGGTATCTTTGTGCATTATTTTATAAATATTTTGTTGGAGAAAGGATGATTATGAAGAATATCAGTGGTCATATCTTGAGAAGGATTTATCTTTTTTATCATAGTTTGGATGCTCTAGTATAAAGGTGAGTTTCAAACATCTTTCTGCATATCAGTTTGTGGTAGATGCCAGGTGAGCCTATAAGTTGAAGGCCTTTCTTTTAAACTTATGTTCTAGATCTTGATAAGCCTATTAAAGGCTTGTTGAATAGTTGTGTATGCCATGGAAGTTCATAGTGTTTTGAAGATGAGGTTTCTCTATATAAGTATTGAATGTGATTGGATAATATTTGAAGACTTATTGAAGATGTCATATTCCTAATGAAGCATGAAGTTAGGGGGAGCTTTGTAATTGGTTAGGTCCTAAGATCAAAGGACTAAGTAGTTAAATCTAAGAAAGGATTGGATAGTCAAGTTTGTATGCTTAATATGATAATTCCAATTAGAGAAAGTCTTTTGTTAAAGATGAATAATAAGTTCATGAGCTTGTTCCAAAAATTTATGGAGCTGTAATATAGAGTTAGAATGGGTGGTTCTAGGTGGCTTAATGAGATTGATGAAAAATGTGAAGAAGTATTTGGTGCTCAAAAATTTATGTGTACTTTTTTTTATGTGCTCTAGGTGTTTTTTTGTCTAAAGGTATGTTTGTGCCAATTGAATATTTTTTGAGTGCTCTAATTTTTCTTAGTTTTTTGGCTTAAGGGTAAGCATGTCTAAAATGGGTTTTAGGAAGTCATGGTTACCAAAGGTGTAAAGGCTCAAATTTTTTGTCCATAAGTGTGTGATGACTATATATAGGTGTGTAAGAAGTTTTAGAGGTGTGTGTTGACCAGAAGGAGGTTTATTGACCTTGTTTGTTTTGAGATTCTAAGGTTTTGGGTTATGCTAAAAAGGTGGTTTGCCTTATGAATTGAGGTCCAAGGATTATTAAATAGGTTTAATGGGACAAATGGGTTGTCAAATAAAGCTTCACATATATTTGGAGGTTTTTTTTCTCAAGTTATCCATGTTTTTTGTCAATAAGGAGAGATAATTGGCTAGTATGTTTGTGACGGATGTATGTTGAAGAAGATGAGATAGTTGTTTCAAATTGGTGTGATTTAAGGGGAATATTATATTGCTCTATATATGACTTTTTAGGTCTTGAAGATGTGTCTACAAAAAATTGTGGGCTTTACAAGTTCCAAGTAGAGCTATAAGAAGGCTAGACATGCCTAGTTTGAAGAAGAGTGTTTTTTGCTTAGTTTATCCAAAAGAGAAAGGTATGTTTATTTTAAAGAAAATCTACCAGGTTGGTTGAGATTATATTTCCTATTTGTTGAGTGGCATGAACTTATGTTTGTGGTCCTTGTAGTAGCTTGAGAGAGAATGCTAATAATCTTGTATATTAGTTCTTCATGGTGTGTGGAGATCTGAAGGTGCTCATAAGGTGTAATTACTCAAATTTATTAGGGGGAGTCCCTATTATATGTTTCTTAGTGAGTTACATAAAATTTTATTATTTTTTTATATTCTTTCTTCATTGGTTGCAGTGCTTAGTTGAAGAGAGTGTTGGCATGGGGCAAGAGGAAGTTATCAAGGCAAGAAGAGGTAGGATCAAGGTAAGGGGGAGTTTGACTCATCTTTATAAGATGTTCCTTTCCTATTTATCATATTTTTAGGTCCTCAAGATTATTTTTTCCCCACTTTTTCATTTTTTCAAAGGGGAAGAATGTTATTGTTGTGGGAGTGCTTGAAGAGAGAGAAGGTGAGTTGTATATTGCTATATACGATGGTTATTGACATAAATGATAAAGGGGGAGATTATTGGAGAGTTATCAGTGATGTCATGAGAATTTCATGGAGGTGTCTTGGTGAGTGGATGAATAGTCTTTATAGTCTATGTGATAATGACAAAGTGTGTAATGTGTTTGTCCTAGTATGCTTGAAAAAGGCTTGGTTAATCTTTAGAATTTGTTTGGTTTTAGATGTTTAGGGATGAGTCTAAACTATTTTTCATGTGAAATAGGTCCCATAATTCATGTAAAATGATTTTATATCTTATTTTAATGATTCATGCTCATTTGGTTCTTCATTATGATCATTTAACCATTTTGGTCTAGTGGCAAAAAATTTGAGTAGGCAGTTTGATGATGTTACCATTTCCTTGTGTAGATAAGTCAAGGGGATTTGGTCATATGGTTGTGATCAAATTAGTCCCTAGTTAATATGTGCTCAAAATTAGTTCATTAACCTAAGTGCATCAAAATATATTCAAGTGAAAATTTGGGCTCTTAGGCATTTTGACAGTATTTCCCATACTTAACCAAATTTACATGAGGTAAGAAATAACCAAGTAAGAATTTTGATGGTAGCATATATCTCACATGTGGACATTTCAAAATAACATGATCATATTGGTTTTTTTAGTTTTGTTCCTAGTTATTATGTTCCAAATTTTAGGTCATAAAATATAGCATGACAAAAGATATGCATGTGTAAAGTTGGGCTCCTAGGCATTTTGACAGTGTTTTCTATGTTCAAATAAATATAAGTAGTTTTTTGACATCATATCTCACATGTGTTTACATTTAAGAATAAAGTAATCATATGGGTTTATTTAATTTTGATCTTAGTTTATTTTTTATAAGTTTTAGATCATGAAATTAATCATTTAAAATGATATGCATGAGCAAAGCTAGCCATTCAAGTAGTTTTTGGCATAGTTGGCTCTATGGAAGAAAATTCTAAGTGATCATGTTGATGATGGCATATCTCACATGTGTGTGGGTTCTAAGAGTATTTTATCATATAGATAGATTTTATTATGTAAGGAGATAATATGGTCCAAATTTGAGATCATGCATCTAAGTTTATAAGAAGTTATTGAGATTCAAAAATGGTTACTCAGGTAGATAAGCAAGGTTCCCATAGTCAAATATGCAAGAGGTAAAGTTTGAGCAAGTCTCAAGGAGATCAATCGAGCACATTTACTCTAAGATGTTAGGAAGTAGTAACATGGAAAGAAGTTTAAGTTGTTCAATGACTAATAAAAGGTAAATGATAAGGATCTAATAGTGAGTGGGTGTTGGTATAGATTGATCGAATGATGAATGTTGATAGTTAAAGACCTGGATGATTTATAGAGATCAACGGTGCATATTGAGTCAACATTATAAGGGTGTATGAGATGAGCTCAAATTGACTAATGTTTAACATTTGAGAATTGTAGACCATGCATTAAATTTCATATAATATCAAAGGTTCAAGATTGATTTAAAGTTGAGAGGACATGAGATGCAAATTTTTTGTTCAAATTTTAACTGTGACCGTTTACATTTGAATATTTGAATTTATGAAGGAAAGAATAGTGTCTAGTTTTTGAGTCATATTTTTTTATCAAAATGAATTTAACCATGTAGTAAAAATAAAAGTGGTAGAAGACTCCAAGGCACATCTATAAAAATGGATTTGAAGATCTAGAAGTGTGTAGAGGCAAAGATATTGAGCTCCAAAGTTAACTACGTGTTTGTGTTTCTTCTACAATTGACCCAAAAAGAGTAATTGAGTTTTTTTTTTTTTTTTTTCAATGTCTCATGATGAATTGGATATTGGGGAATCCTTTAGACTTCATGAGGATTATTTTTTGCATTATGAAGGATTATCCAATTGTATGAAGTATGAACAAAGGTTTAGATGGTGACCGTGTATTTGTTCATGGTGATTGTGTGCATAAAATGTTAATTAAGCTTCCATAAAAGAGTGAAATTATTACTATAAGAATTTGATGATGACTAAGGGGTCATGTAGTGTGGACCTATACATTTTCAAGTGGTCCTATTTTTTTTTGTTCATTGATGTGCTAAATGGGTGAATAGGTCTCCATGAGACCTATAAGAGCTATAAGGGCCTTATTAAAAGGTGTAGTTGCTTAAGGGTGACCCATAGATGCTAAAACCAACCTATGAATATTATATTGAGCCATGTCTTGATGAGATATATGCCTTAAGTATTAAGGCATGCCTAATGGCTGACCAAGATGGTGATGATCTTGATTGCTCTATAAATAGTGAAACCAAATGTGTTGGTTTCTAGACTTGTAAGAATTGGATGAGAGAGTGTGAATGTGGAGCCAAGTAAAGGTCAGAACCTTTGAAAAAGAAGGTACAAGTTAGTGAGGACTAGTAGAGAGTGAAGAGAATCATAAATTCTTATCTAATTAAGTTGGTTTAGGATGAAATATAATTCATTGGACTTAATGAGCCTATAGGAGGTAGAATAATCAAGTTACTTAAGCGGTTGTTTGAGATATTATATTATGAGTGAAGGCAAGGTGAAGACTGTGTGAGCTTGGTGGTTGCTTTTAGAGGTGGATTAGAGTGTGGACTATATGTATGACCATCTAGTCATGTTATTGAGTTGATGATAGAGTTATTTCTATGAAGGATACTTTGACTATGTAGAGTTGAAGAGTAGGGTTATCTGGGATATGTAATGTGTCCTAATTGATTTTTGTGTATTGGTTCAAGTGTGTAATGTGCTTTGGCCAATAGGAAGTGTTGATTGAAGGTGAAGTGTGATAATTAGAGTTCTATAGTTAGGTGTTGAAGACATCAATTTAAAGAGGGAGCTGTTCATAGGTGTTGTTTTGGGTGATTAACATTTAAGGGGGTTTTTCCTCCTTACAAGGTGAAACTTGCTAAAAGTCTAGTTGTTGTGGGTACTTAGCTAGATAGGTGTACTATCTCCTTGTGTAATTATTGTCTCACTAGAATAAAGAAAGGTAGTTCCTTGATTATTTACTTGCTGGTCTAAATTGGTTCTTATTATTATAGGATAGTAGGCCAATTGTAGGTTCTAATGGGTTTTATTTGCCAAGAGGGTTTCCCATGTATGCCTTGTGTTATGTGTTTGATCTTGCATTATCTTTCTTATTCATGGTTATGGATGATGTATATGCCTCATGAATGTATGTGTTGAATGATTAATATCTTGAAGGAATTGGAATTAAAATTGGATTATTTGGGCTCATTGATTTAGCCCCCCTTCTTAGCGATTGTAACTCTAACAGAGGTCAAAGTCAAAGGAATTAATAATATCTTTTATAAATTCCTAGAATTTAAATAAAAGGTGAGTCACACCTCATAAATATATTCTATGAATTATCAAGCCTCATAAATATTTTATATAAGTTATCAAGCCTTCATAATTACTTTTACCCAACCCAAGGTTAATCTAAACTTGACCAAGGTTAATCTATACATAACCAAGTTTAAAACTAAAACTAATCACACTTGAGTTAGAGTTATTTTTAGAACCTTAGAACCTATAAATACAAGTGTTATTGCCCCTATCTAAAAAATGTCTCAAGCTAAAGTTATAATTTTAGATTGATTAATGATAATCTTCAAAAAGCTAAGCCAATCCTCAAATGGTCTTAGAGAAGTGTTTCCCAAATGGAAATTGCATTGATGAAGGTATTTATTTCCCACAAGCAAAGCATGAACATCCTTTATGCCAATGAATGAGCACTAGTTTGATAAGGGAGGTAACATAGTATTGTGTTTTATCTTCTATTTGTAATTTTTTTCATGACATTAATCTCACCCATGTACTTAAACAAGAGTATTTGAGTTTCTATTGTATTGTTTTTCTTGAATTCTCTTTTGATTTCACTAACAAGAAACTAATAAAATTTGGCTCTTCAGATTCTTAATGATATATATTCCAAGTTCCATATTTATTCATGCTACTTTAATTCCATGTATAACCATAGTAGTTATTATTTGCTTCCATGCATATCCATAGTGATTTATCCATTGATTTCATGTTCCATGCTCTATTACACTATCTAATTCCATGTGTATCCATAGTCCTTTTATTCCATTTATAGCCATAATGATTGTTACTTTGACACTCCCTAACATTCCTTCATTATTTTTATTTCCCATGATGGTTACGATGTCTATATGCCTCAAATTTATTCTCTTTATATAATATTTTGATCGTATCAACTATTTTTATACCTCTTTCATATTTTTTTTTGCTAGTGTGTTTATATCTTAAGCAGATGAAGTGTTATTTTCTTGTACATTTTCTTCATAATCTTCATGTTCCTCCTCTAAATTTTTTTATACTCTTATTCACCACCTCAAAATTCATCCTCATGCTCTACCTTTACATTTATATGTTCCTCATTTGTGTGATATTTTGAAAATATACCTTCTTTCTCTTGTACCAAAGCTTTATTTAGTACTTTTGCACATTAATATTGATTGTTCCCAAAGTCTCTAACCAAGGATATCCAAGCAAAAATTTCAATCCATCCTTACTCAAAGTACAAAAATTTGAATTCCAAACATATTTGTCTATAGTGAACTTAAAATCTTATAAAATTTAATATTCTTACCATTTACTTGAGCTTCCTTGATATCTTTTTCTTGAAACTGTAGATGTTGGGTCACATCCATGTTGATGAATTTATACTTGATACTAGGATTTATGGACACAATGACCTTATTCTTATAATTAGATCCAAGAAATTAAAATATTAAAGTTTATTTATTTTGAAATACATTATATTCACCCTCATCCTCCATCTCTCTTTATGTTTCTTCCTTATCCTTATCCTCATCTTTAACATCTTTATTATTATTATTATTATTATTATTATTATTATTATTATTATTATTATTATTATTATTATTATTATTATTATTCTACCTCATCCTCATTTTCTATCTCATCATCCTCATCCTCATTATTATCTTCATCATTTTATACATCATAGTCATTTTTACCCCTTTATCCTCATTATTATTTTTTCCTTCTTTTTCTTCTATGTTGCATCTATCCAAGAAAACTTATTCTAAATCATCCCAAGACAAATCAGACATGTTATTTCTTAATTGAATAAACCAATGTCATGTTAAACCTTTAAGTAAAATGTGAAAAAATAATTTCCATCCTTTTTATTGGAAATTTGTCTCCTTAAATTTAAGGCACCATTTTATAGCATCAATATCATCCCCACTAGAAATAAATTGAATCCCCATGATCAAAAATTCATATAAAATATAGGGATTCAAAAATTCTAGTACTCACTATATCTCATTTTATATCCCAAATAATTTGATGTTCACCTTTGACTAAACTTTGACTAAATGGATTCATACTTATGTTAGCCTCAAATAAAAAAACATAAAATAACAAACCCTTTCTAAATTATTTTGATCTTTTAATAAATGTAAATAAAGTAGAAAATTTTGTAAAATTGGAACCTATAGATTGATTTTATGAAAAATAATCATAATAAATAAATTAAAATGATCACATAACCTTAAATGTTTTATTATAAATTCCTTGAATTATTATTTAAATTCAATAGAATAATTACAAAAAAAATCCTAAAACTACAAAATATAAAGTGAATTTTGGAAAAACCCTAAAATCTTAATAGCTCACTTAATAATGATCACAAAACCCCAAAAAAATTGTTTTATCTTCCTTGAATTAGTATACAACTCCAATAAAAAATTCAAAATACATAGTGGTTTGTGAGATATAGTTGATCCTTCAAAATTAGGGTTTTGACCACACTTTTGCCCAAATCGAAGCTCTAATACCACTTGATAGTATCTTCACATATAATAATAGAAATATTTATTATAATAAAAGAAATATTTATAATATAATATATATCAAAATTATACAATATATTTTAGTGTTCCAATATTCCTTAATATGTAATACATTCATAAATAGATAATTACCCTTAAGGTAGGGAAATGTCATACAAAAATTCTTTAAGAAAGAAAAAAACCATAAGATCTTCCAATATGGGAATACCAATTTAAGGGGGAAACCTAAAATATGTGTGTTATAAATATAAGACTCTCCGCTCATATGATAACCTTCATAATGATATTCATCATCTTATACACACAAATTTGGTATTATACACATGAAATTATCATTTTGACAAATTCTTAACATACATCACATGTGCATACACATTTGACTCTTGCTCACATTATCCCATAGTCATTCATTTATCTATGGGATTTAACTTCCCAAAATTTTGTCATTCATATATATTTTATCCTTATTATTTGAATAACTATTCTATTATCCTAAGTATATCATTTTTATATACACGTGATATTTTTCACTATATCATTTACTGATGCTTTCTATTATAGTGACTTGTCAAGAATCAATATCCCTGAGTGCATGCCTTAAAGGATCAACCAATAAATAGAGGGTAAAGGATCGAGGTTATTTTTGTTATGGTGTTATACTATCATTATTATACCATTACTATTTTTAGTTTGGCCTCCTCATAGTGTATATCCATTTATCTCTTCCATCTTATCCTTATTCACTTGTGTTAATTACTTTATATCTTACAACATCAATATATCTCATACCATATTTTTAGTGTATTTTACCCTTATTGTACTATATTGACCAAATCAATACATTTTTAAGCATATATTTTGTAATATTTACTATATTAGTTTGGCTGATACCATTTTATGTCAGTTGACTTATTTCAACTGTGTTAGTTGGGATGATACCATCAACTAAGTATTTAGGGTTGGTTTAGGGTATTAGATTAGTATATAATCATATTATTTTATCCAAAACATATCATATACACTCTATTCACTTTTATTTTACTTATAATTCTACCATGAGTCATATTTGGATAAGTTTTTGGTCTAAAACCTTATCTTAAGGAAGTATGTCTTGTGGTGTCATTTAAGCTCAATAGGAGTCATTGGGAGTTCCTAGATGAGGATATATTAGTTATTTATCCATCTATTTTTAATTCTTAAACACATAAAATCTCATGAAAATCTACACTTTAACTAAGGATATGTTGATGTTCAATGGGTCCAACCCAAGGTAAGTATTTCTAACCCTATACTCTTTCCTTTGTTTAATTTGTATATTGTATGTTGTTTGTTTCTTAGTGAATGAATGTGTGTGTACCCTTTTATAGGATTTATAAATACCCAATAAATTAGTGTGGCTATATGATTTCTTAGGATTTCTAAATTTCACTTTAGGTTGTATATACCCCCATTTGGTTCACCATTTAACCTTACGCAAAATATATTAGTCTAACCCTTCCCTATAGATTAGTTTATTTTACTTGCATTACTTACAACAATTTATTACAATAAACTTAATTTAATAAGAGGTCTAATGAGAGATACATCCTTGTGTCATAATCTTAGGCTTTAGAACCATAGCCTATTGATGCTTGCATTGTAGGTTACCCCATATTATATCTGAAGGATTCACTCATCATTACTTGATCATCAAAGTATCACAATCTCTATTTGATTGGCATTATTCAAGTTGATTCTATTCATGTAATATAATTTTAGGTTAATCCCATCTTATTAATACATTTTGGTGAGCCCTATGTGAATCTTATTCCATATTTGATTGGATTAAATTCATGTTTTTATTTTTCTTACAACTAATCATAATTTTACAAAATAATATATCTTTTGTAGTCTAACTATATCAGCCAACTTGATATATTTATCTATCTATATATGAAAAATGTCAATTTTATGAGTGTCATTTATGTGTTTCTAAAATATATTGGCCAACCCAATACAGTTATGTGACTTTACAACTACATCAGCTAAGTAGATATAGTAATTTTTCTCATCCACCACTAATGTCACCTTTTTTTCCAAATTATATTGACCCAACCAATAGATTCTATTATTATAATACCAATTTTATTGACCAAGATGATACTATAAATTTAATACACCTAATATTTTTCACACCAAATTTTCATGACAAAAATTACAAGCAAATCCTCATTATGTAATTATGTCATACCTTTTCTCAAGACTAAGGATCTAAATGATAGTCTTACCACTTATTATGATACTTATGGTGAGACAAAAGATTATGAATATGTTTCACCCCTTGATTAATATCCCTATGATTATTTTAATGACATCACTTTAGACACCTATAAAATTTATGAATATCCCCATCATGATCTTCCTCTTTATGAACTTGATGATCCCATATTACCATGGTGAAAACCCCAATGTTTATCTATATGGTCCTTCCACTAATGATGATCCATATGAATATCTTATTTACCCCACATTCATCACTTCTCACATGGATAAAAATCAATAACATGATTTTCCATCTATGATGATTATTATGATGGAGTTTAAGACACTAATTGATATCAGTTGTTCCCATTAGTGATCACTATTATGATTTTCTTACATGTACCAAAAAATCAATTAATGATAAGCATTATTTCTTTGATGTCTACCCATGTTATGAACCTATGATATCTCTTCTCTTTACTTTGTTAGTATAATAGTTGTTATGGATGCATATGCTTTGTAAGTCATCATGTGAGCATTTTGTTTTATCCCACATTCATGGGAAGTAGTATTTGCTTAGATTAGAATTTGTATATAATTAAGTCTTGAGGCTAATTAAGGCATCCATGAAATTATTATATTGATCTTTCTGAAAGGAGGTTACCCCCTCAAAGTGTCTTGTGATCAATTTTATGTTTTCAATTATTCTATCAGATTTAATTCATGCTACTAATTCTTGATATTTTGTGAATTTTTATTGATTGTTATAGGAGGATCCTCTAATATGGTATCAGATCACTTTCTATGGAATTTTTTTCTTCAAAAATTCTTAACTATGTTTTTCTACATACTTCATTTTAGAAATTTTTCAAAAAATATTAACTTTGTTATGTTGCATAGCTCAATTAAGTAATTATTATGTAATCTATTTTGAATTAGGATAAAAACTTGAATGAATAACTATGAGAAGTCCTTGGGTGAAATCCCTAAAACTCATCATGAAGAGTACCAAAAGAACCCCAAATTAGTTGGCCCATTGAGAGGACCTATCAGTGAAATGGGAAATGGCCCCTTCCAAATTAAGTAGTTCCCATCCATGAGGAAAACCAAGAGTTGTCTCTTAGAGGTAAATCCATGGCCAGAAAAGTTTTGAAGAGTGTCACTCATTTAGATGGCATTGATGGCCAGAGGGATATTTTTAAAACCCTTAGGCAACCATTAAAACTTGGGGCATATTTCTATCAGTTCCAAAATATTTCCAGTAGACTCAAAAAATCAATTAGTAGCATATCCACAGACTGTCAGAGGACTTACAAGTAGATATTTGATAGAAACTAGAATCTATAAACCATCTATAGAGTATCAGTATAATCTTAGAGGGCTTACTTCTAGATAGAAAATATAAAAGAGAAACCAAAAATTAGAGTATCAGTAGACTCTAGAAAATAGAAAAGAGAAACTAGAAACTAGAGTATCAGTAGACTCTATAGCCCCAATGATCCTTAAACTTTATTTGGATACCTAAAATTCCATTCCCTAAATTTTATTCCTTGAGGTCATATATCCCAATTCCACTCTTAATTCCCATAAATCTCAATTTTCCCTTTTTTCAAGTTTTATCATAACATCTATTTTTGTTTGTTTGCCTCAAAATCTTTCCATACTGTTGATTGTCTCTTTTTACTCCTTTGTCCCTCTTTGACAATTTTTTCTATTTTCACTCCTAAAATTTCCCTCACCTTTGTCAATCATACTCCTACTATGCAAAAAATTATTAAAGGCCCCTTTAGCCCTTCCATTTTTTCCCAAATTTAAAACTTTCCTTACTAAACATGTCTTAACTCTAGTTTTCCTATCCATTGCAAAAAAAAAAAAAAACTATCATTCAGGTCATGGTAGTAACCTAAACAGGAGTAAAAAACATGGAGAATGAAATTACCACCCTTAAGACCCACATCAAATATCTTGATGAAAACATTCTTGGTCTTAGTCTTCAACATGCCACCATGAACAATAGATGGCATCTAGAGTCTTCTTTAGACACTAGGTTTTCTTCTTCACATAATTATCATGGGCTAAAACTTAATTTTCCTCAGTTAAATGATGTAGAAATAAATAGATGGATCTATCAGGAATAATAATATTTTTGTTTGCATAATACTTTTGATACCAATAAGGTCCTACTTCAAACTTGAAGCCCTTCAATGGTATCATTGGTATACCAAGGCTCATGATAAACCCATATGGATTGATTTTTGTACCCTTATTTTACTATGGTTTGGCTCTACTATTTTTTATGACTTCACTAGAGCACTCACTAATATTTTCCAATTAAAAACTATGAGAGAATATCATATATAATTTGAAAAATTGGCCAATCACATAGAGAGATTAATTGATGAATTTTTTAGGAGTTATTTTGTCAGTGGACTAAAGGATGTAATTTGATTTGGGGTCAAAATGTTTTGATCCAAGATAATGATGTAAGCCTTAGGGTTGGATAATTTGGTAGAGGATAAGAGTGTATCTTAGTAATGATTCAAATCCAATTTTTATCCATTCCAAAATATAGCTCCACAAGGATCTCAAAAAATGATAGCCCCTAGAACCACTCCTATCAAGCGTTTGACTAAAGTAGAGATGTAAGCCAATATATAAAAAAGACTATGTTATAACTATGATGATAAATTCACTTGGTGACATAGATGTGTTGGTAAAAATCTCTACCTATTATATGTGGACTCTCTACCCAAAACTAAAGATTTGGAAGATGTTCATGATACAATGAATGGAACCTCAACCAATTATGGAGCCTACTTCTCAGGAAGACAAACCAGAGATCTCTAACCCTATTTTTAGTATGAGTCACTACTACATAAACCATGTGGGTCATTTTTTACTTCAATAATCTCTCTCTCATAATACTCATTGATTTGGGTAGCACTCATAACTTTATTGACCCTTAGATCACCAAATAAGATGATTATTTTATCCATCCTTGCTCCAACTTTGAAGTCATCAATGGAGGCACATTACCTTAAAAAGGGAATTTTCATATTTTGTGTATCTCTATAAAATATTATAATTTTCACTCCAACATGTTTTCCTTTCCCTTAGGTGGATGTGATGTTGTTTTGGGAGCCCAGTGGTTATACACACTTGGACCCATCTTATGGGATTTTTTAAATTTTAGATGCAGTTTTTAGACAATGGGAAAAAATACACATTAAAAATTTTACAACTAGGATCTCTTAGCATCATAAGTTCACATTGCATGAAAAATCTTCATAGAAAGAATCCACATGACATCATTGCATAGTTCCATTCCATTTGAATTAATGGTTTTAGGAATATTGGGGTATTATTCCTAATTTAGTTAAAGGGTCTGAGTAATAAAATTAGTAAATAAATATAAAATAATTAAGCTACTAATTTGTATAAATTAATTTCAATTTGAACATTTCTAAAAATAGTAATAAGGAGAAGAAAAGAAAACTTAGCTAGAAGCTAATTGATTCTACTGAGATAGAGGCTAGATTTCACTATGTAAGATTTAGACACTATCAAAAACTAAGATATGATCTTTTTTTGTGATTGGATAGGAGCACTAGAACTAGACAATAGTGTCACTAGATCTATATTCCACTTCTACCACTATTTTTCTAAGGATCTAAGCTCTTTGGGTTTTATTCACTATGTTTGTGTGACCCTATTTATGAATTTTTATTAGTTGGAAGTATGTATAGCTCCATATAAAGTAGATTATTTCTTCAAACTCTATCTTCCATTTTTATTTTACCAATTTTGAGTAAGAGGGGTGGTTAGTTTGTGTAAGATGTATTGGATGTGCTTCACACCCTATGTGTGGGAACACTACCTACATACCAATACTTTGAAGAGGGATCAAGCCATATGTAGTTCTCCCACTTGATGTGATTTATGTAATTATGTATATGAAGACTTAGAATGCTCAACTAGATGTTCTCAAGTTGGTTAGGGACAAGTGTAAAGACTTGAATGAGATTTCAAGTGTGTTGGTTGGCTATATGTGAAGAATAAGCAAGATTTCTTGAGTAGTCCTGTGTGCTTAGTGATATTTTCCAACCCTTTCCAAACTATATTTAAATGGTATTTTATAGGTATCTATTATTTATGGGTTAAATTTACTCATGCTAAATTGACAAGGATAATGATGGGGAACTAGAAACAATTTACTGTTGGGGCTAGGAAATGACTTAAATAATGGCACCAATGCTATAGTCTAAGTATGGTGCTATTGTCCTAAGTATATTGGACCTAGGGGATTGATTTATCATGGAAAGAGAGGTCTAGCTTAGTTGAGATCAAGTCTAGAAGGCTATGGATGACTATGAATTAGTGAAAATATGCCTATAAGGGTCATGAGATAAAGCAAGAGGGACCTAAGGGTTGGATGTCATTAACCACACTAAAGTTACTAATTTTTTCATTCTTATGTGAGTACATTTTCCCCTCCCTTTATTCTAGTGATGCAACAAAGCAAAATACTAGGATAAAGGGAAATAGAAAATGTACCTAAAATTACCTATAGTCGTAAAGCTCATGAAGTTGTGTGATGTTGGATGTGCATAGAGAGAACACATTATGAAGTGTGAATCTATAAGAGAAAATAGAAATTAGATTAGTTATTACTAGATATGCTATATCAAAAATAAAAATATACAAAGCTAGGTAAGAGTGAGAGAGGAAGAGAGGAATTAATATACCTCATCATGTATGTGGACCAATACAAAAACTATTATGATGTTGACTAATGTTAAGTGATTCTAAATGTTTGTTGAACCAAGAGTAATATCACAAATGGAGATGAGTGTTTAATTCCCCAAGAGTGGCTCAAGAATGTAAAGGTTGGTCCTTTGGCTCCATCATCACCTAATAAGTGAAGATAGGTGGTCAACATATGTTGATCAATTTTTTGAATGTTTGTCAAATCCCTCTAAATAGGTGGCTCAAGAATACAAAAGTTACCTAGTCCTTTGGCTCCATCATTGCCTCATGAAGTGAAGCTATGAACTAATACCGGTATGAAATGTATGTCATATGAGATCACTCTTGAATCCCATGAATGTACTATGATATAAAAATGTTGGCATGGATAATTGAATATATGTTTGAAATTAAGCCACTCTTAGCCACTCTAAAATATGGAGATTAGACTTGTATGAAAGCCACCCTAAATTGGTGCACTAGGATTGTATGAAAACCACTTAATAACTTAGGAAATTGAGAACATGGGAAGTTACGCTTGTATGAAATACATTACATAATGATGCCAACCATATGTAGATGTAATAAGGCATGCAACTACTGAAAATGCTTGATTAATACTAAACACATAAATAAAATAAAAGAAATGCATTGTACATATTTCCCTGAATCACTGGTGTCTAAAACATGGATTCTGATCTAGAAGTTATACCAACTACCCTATCTAAAAATAGAAATGAGAGCCATCATGTAGTATAATTTTCCCCTACATCTATATTTTTTGAGAAAAACTATACTAAAACTATTGATTATGGTCTGGTATGTCACTGACAAAATTATAACTAAACTTACCTTTCTATCTATTTCTAGAAATTTTGGTTTTTCTATTATTTGGATAGGAGTACCGAAAGTGGACACTAGTTGCACTATCATTGTTGTCTAATTTGGGTGATATTGTCTAGGGCCAAATTTGATGACTATTTTGGATTCTTGACTATCTAACTAGTCTATTTAGACTATTTTGATGTTTGGTTGTTGTTTTAGGTGTGCTAAATATTGTTGTTTTAATCATTAGGAGCTTTGATCTTTGAGATAAAACCCTTGTTTATTGGCCCCTCTTTTGAGGTTAGGAATGAAGACCCTACAATGATTACTCTCAAAATAAAGAGTCCTAAAAGTGTGTTATGCTAAATAGATACATGATATATCAATGATAATTGATAAAATATCTCAAGATACAGCATGGTTTGTAATAAGAGATTATTATATCAATAGGGGTATGCCTAGATAGATATAAAAATGTAATATCATGTGTAATATACTGAATTATAAATGAAATTATGGTTAGTTTTTAGTTGGAGGGATGGAGCATGATGTCCATCATGGCATCCAAGAAAGCAAGATAAATTCATGATGTGAATCATGGCATTACAAACATTGAGAAGCAAACAAGCAATAAACACACAAGGCAAGAAGTAAGAAGCATACAAGGATGGCCAAAGGGCTATGAAAATAAGGGACATGGGTACATATCACTCAAATTAGAAATAAAGCATATAAGGCATGTTTAAATTCCACATACACATATATATAAAGCAAGAAAAAATGGCATGGAATCCATAATCATATAGACGAGTATAGGAAAAGGGCATTGGCAAATATCCTAAGGCATATACAAGAGATAAATAAGAACTATGAAATGCAAACAATCTAGCTATGTTAAGCAAGAAAAGAAAGCATGTAAGGAACTGGAAGTATAATCACATCTAAATAATCAAATCAAGAGGTAAAGTATGTAAGACATATTAGTACAAGACTAATTATATGTTAAAAAATACACAAGTGTTATATAATAGTGAGTGTCAATAGATTAATCTATATAAGAAAGTGAGTAATGTACATCAACATGATAACTAGAGTGTGTGGTGTGGGAATGACATAACCTATATGGTGTAGTCATGTAGAAGATTCCTCTAGTGGGTATGTATATTGATGTGTGTCTTAATTTAGAAGTAGGATGCCCCCTCAATAAGTAGAGTGAAGCAATCAAAGAGCTGGATGTCACTGCACACACTCAAAAGAAGATCAAGTGAAACATGGTAATATAGATAAATCAAAAAACAATAAGCATATAATAGAAAATATGAGTTTATCATAGTATTAGAAATTTAAATCATGGATGATGAATACAATCAAAATATTTTTGGTGTTTTTCAGTGTTATTTATATGTTTTTGTATTTTGAAATTTTGTATTGCTTTTGAATTTTTGATATATTTGAGCTATGTATAATGAAGCATAAGAAATTATGTATAAGTAATTGGGTAAATTATGATACTAACCAATGAGTCTCATGGGATACCCCCTATCATGGTATCTTATATTAAAGAGAGGAATCATGCATGATCATGATGCATGATGGAAATGTTGAGACTATGGCTCTAAAATTTGTATATGTTGTAAATTCTCTATCATCTCTAAATTAGAAACCAATTATGGGGTCCCCCTATAAATCTAAGAAGTGGATAAATTTGTAGGGATATTAGGGACCCATCTGGTAGTAAAATAAACTCTCTAAAAACATGCTCTATGAGTAGATGCATGAGATCTCAATGATACTACTCTAGGTGTGAATATTGTATCTAGAAGCTATCCAGAATGCTAAAGATCTAGAGGTGTATGAACTCTCTGTGATAACAATGGATGTCTTAACTATGTCTAAATTAGAACTAGAGGAGAAACTATAACTGGTGGCCAAATTAAAACTAGAGGCTAAACTAAAACAGGTGACTATAAAATAGAAGATGGCTCTGAAGTGGGGAGTGGTAACTCATATAGAACTCCACCAACTATAACAACATGATTATTATGAATGAATTTCATGCATTTATGAACTATAGAATGTATTTATTGAAGTTTTTGAATCCAATGTTGACCAAGTAGCATATCAAAAACTCTTACACTGGGAACTATAGTGAATGGTGTGGTCATGTGTATTGGACCAACCTATAAAGGAAGTACAATCTCACCTAATGAACTCTATATGTACCCACTGAATCTATTGATAACTATGTTTATTGATGTAATATCTACTCTGAATATCCTAAATGTTGTAATAATGTCATAGTGCACATCTTCACACTAGATATATTGTCTATGAGGGCACTATGAATAGTATGACTATGAATGTAAGCTCTGATAAAGAGTTCATGATAATTTGTATCATCCTTAATGATCTCCTTCTCTAAGAAGGAGATGGAAGGTCTAGCTGGAACTCTAGAATTATATACACCGATCATGTTGTTTAAAGGATGTGTCTCAACTGAAGGTGCCCTATATGTATTTGGTGGGGGATGTGCATGGTATGCATGGTGAACCCCTGATGTGTCCCTTGTCTCCTATTTCAAATGTTGTGGAAAAGGATCTAAAATTATTTTCAATGATTTATCTTGTGTTTGCTTTGCTTCAGGAGTCTCAACTAAGGTGATAAGATCAATATGATTATCATCTATCAATTCATGTATCTCAAGTCTCAAACTAATGCATTTGTTTGTTTTATGGCTTGGTGCTATATGAAACTCATAAAATGCATGTTGATCATATCCCCATGAAAGAGGCTTTGTTGGATCAACTTCTCAAATAAGAGGAAGAGATATGATGTTACATTCCAATAACTACTATAAAACTCTAGCTAGAGAAATTGGTAGATTGGTAAATGTATGCCAAAGAGGTGTTGATAAAACCACTCATTGAGGAGGATCTAAAGCTGAATTAACTATAGGTTGATTCTAACTCTTGTT
The DNA here is from genome assembly GCA_037957365.1 of Torreya grandis. Taxonomy (NCBI): domain Eukaryota; kingdom Viridiplantae; phylum Streptophyta; class Pinopsida; order Cupressales; family Taxaceae; genus Torreya; species Torreya grandis. Next base: position 1,642,846 of record JARHVA010003647.1, read on the forward strand.
ATCATTGACCTTTACTTTGTATGGGACTTTGTTGTTACTCTTGTTTGTTGTGTCTGAGATACTTGTGTGCTTGAGTTTTCCCATTAAAATTAACTTGACTTATCTTTCCTTTAGTGTGTAACATAATTTAGTGAAGGAAGAAAATCTTTTAAACATAATTGATTCATACAAAGTTGGTAGAAGAATCTATTTGAAAAGATCTTGTAACTCTTGATTGGCTATGGTGCTAGTCATTTTAATAATCTTACATCGGAAAACATAATCTTTGATATGATCATTTGACCTTTTTTTCTATTGTGAAACTTGAGCATATGAAACCTTATCACCAATGTTAATGCTGAAATGAGCTAGGAACATGTTGGCTAAAATATTGAATGCATTGACCAACTAGTTTGGTAGACTATAGAACTATTGTAAAGCATAAACCTTTAGGCTTCATAGAAATAGCTTGGTAAGTAGCTAGTCATTGGGTACATAATCCAAGCATGCTACATGAAAGGATCTCAAATGTGTCTCTGGATCACCCTTAACATTATATAGAGAAAGCTTGGGTTGGACAAAACCTTGTGGTAAGGGTGTAAAAGCAATGTGATGTGCCAATGGTGTATGAAATAAAGCAAAAGAATCCAAAGCCTATGTAGGTCTAGAGGTACCTTGTTCAAGATGTATCACCTTAGATTGAAGAGATTTTATCTCTTACATAAGGGCTGCCACATCAAGAGACAAAGATGTACTAATTGTAGCTGGTAGAATAGAGGTAGGTTGGGCTGCTATAGGGGGTTGTAGTGTCATTTGTAACTATTTTCTCTATGGTTTCGGAATATTGACCATTTTTTACTCTTTGTTTTTTTTTAGTATTTTAAGCATGTCATCTTGCATGTTAGGGTGTTTATTTAATAGTTATTAAAGTTCCCTTTTATTAGTTTCATCAAAACTGATATATTGGGCCATTGGTAAATTAGGAAAACAAGTTGAAATTTGATTGAATTTTTTGCAAAAAATTATAATATGGAAAGTATGAAATAAATAAAATATTGAATATATAAAATGTAAAGTCCTAAAAACAAATAACTAGAAATTACATATAAAGGATATGAAGCTCACAAACATGTAAGATGATACCTCAATAAGTAAATAGGAACTAGTACATGAAACTAGGGTTTGAAATATGATTATTTGATAAATTTACTATGAAAATTTGAAATTAAAAGTGAATTTTTGAATTATATATGCAAGTAACAAATCATAAATTTATTGGAAAATTAATGATTTAATAGGACCTAGTAGATGCAACTAGGGTTTTGAAAAATAAAATATTTTTGAGAGTTATTATTGATTTTTGAATTTTTAATGGATTTTTGAATTTAAATATGATAATAAAAATTAGAAAATGATTGAATGATTATTGGGACCTAGTATGGGCAACTAGGATTTGAAAGAAAATTATTTTAAAATTACTAAAAAATTTTAAAATTTAATGTTAATTTCTCATTTTATTATGTAGGTAAAAAATTTAAAAAAATAGAAAAAAATAAATAGGAAATTTACCCTAGGGTTTCTAGGGTTTTTATGTGCAAATGAATTAAGTCGGGTTCACCAAATGGTTTAATGATTTTGGGAGTATTAGGGTATTGTTCCTAATTTAGTTAAAGTGTCTGAGTAAAAAGACAATAATTAAGATAATAATTTGTGTAAATTAATTTCAATTCAAAATTTTCTAAAAGTAGTAATAAGGATAAGAAAACAAAACTTAGCTGGAAACTGATTGATCCAATTGAGATAGAGGATGGAATTCATTATGCAGGACTAAGACACTATCATAAACTGAGATTTAAAATTAATTTTGTTATTGGAAAAGAGCACTAAAATGAGATAGTAGTGGAATTGGTGCTATAATCCACCTCTACCAATATTATCCTAAGGATTTGATCTTTTCAAGTTTTGTTTGCTATGTTTGTGTGACCCTGTCTATGAAATTTCATTAGCTAAAAATATGTATAGCTCCCTATAGAGAAAATTATTTCTTCAAACCCTATCTTCCATTGTGCTTTGACGAATTTTAAATAAGAGGGGGGGTTATTATTTTTAATATGCATTAGATGTGATTCATACCTCATGTGTGGGCATGTTACCTACATACCAATACTCCAAAGAGGGATCAAGCCATATGTAGTTCTCCCACTTGATGTGCTTTGTGCAATTGTGTATATGAAGATGTAGAATGATAAACTAGATGTGCTCAAGGTGGTTAGGGACTAGTTTAAATACTTGAATGAGCTTGTAAGTATATCGGTTAGTTGTATGCAGAGAATAGAGAAGATTTCTTGAGTAGTCTTTCTTGTATTCTTGATTACTTAGTGATATTTATCAACCCTTTCCAAATGATTTTTTAATGGCATTTTATAGAGATATATTGGTCATGGGTTGAATGTACTCACACTAGGATGATAAGGATAAGGATGGGGAACTAGAATAAATTAACTATTGGGGCAAGAAATGGACTTAGACAATAGTGTTAAAAGTAGATAGTAGTGGCACTAGCACTATAGTCCAAGTGTGGCACTACTATCCTAACCAGATGGAACTTTGGGGGATTAGTTTGTTATGGAAAGAGGGTTTTGGCTTAGCTAAGATCAAGTCTAAAAGGTTATATATGATTGAGAATTAGTGAAAATATGACTATGAGGGTCATGAGAGAAAGCAAGAGGGAACTAAGGGTTGGGTGTCATTAACCATGCTCAAGTTACCAATTTTTTCATTTTTATATGACTACACCATTTAAATGCAACCATCAATCATCTCCCCTACTTATTTTGATCTACAAACCATTTTTCATAGGTATGCATGTGTCTTTACTAAACCAATAGGATTTATACCTTCACATCCAGAGGACCACTGTATTCAACTCCTTCTTAGACTCATTCCTCCCAACATTAGGCCTTAATGCTACCCATTTTATAAGATGGAGATCAAGATGCTCATTTGAAACTTACTGAAGTAATGCATTATTTACCTTAGTAATAGCCCTATTATTTCCCAATTCTCCTCATCTAGAAAAAACATGGGTCATAGTGCATTTGCATTTTTTTTGTGCACTCAATCACCTCATAAACAAGGATAAGTTCTTGATCCTTATTACTGGTGAGCTTCTTGATGAGCTTTATGGATCTCATTTTTTCTCCAAGTTGGATCTCCACACTAGATGTCACCAGATCTAGCTTCATGAGGATGATATCCCTAAGATAGCTCTTTTCAAGCATGATGGTCACTATCATTTTATGGTCATGCCTTTTAGCCTCACTAACGCTCCTTCAAAATTATTGGCATTGATTAATAAAATATTCTAACCCTACCTACAAAAATTCATTCTAGTATTCTTTGATGATATCCTCATCTATAGTAAAACATTGTCACAACATCTCCAATATCTAAAACTCACACTACAGCTTCTCTTTGACCATCATCTTTATGAAAAATAGTCCAAATGTTCTTTTAGCCAAGATGAAGTAGAGTATCTTAGGAATATTATTTCAGCCCAAGGGGTTTGGGTGGATCCTAAAAAAATATCTTCCATGACAAATTGGCCTTATCCTTAGATACTCAAGATCCTCCATGGTTTTTTGGGGCTAATTGGTATTATCACAAGTTTTTCAAGCATTATGGGAAGATTATAACTCCACTAATAACTCTGGTGAAAAATGATTCTTTTAATTAAACACAAGCTACTAAGTGTGCATTTGAAGAATTGGGATAAGCTATATGTATTACACCTATTCTAGTTATGCTAGATTTTGCCAAGACCTTCACTATCAAGATTGATGCTTGCAAAAATGAACTTGGTGTTTTTATCCTCCAAGAAGGATGCCCTATTGCATTTACTAGTAAATCCCTTTATGGCAAGAATTTAGTGCTCTCTACTTATGAGAAGGAAATGATGGCCATTTTGTATGTAGTATAAAAGTGGCAACCATACCTATTGGGGAATCATTTTTGCATCAAAACTAATCACTAAAGTCTAAAATATTTCTTATAATAATGGGTATCTACCCCATCACAATATAAAGTTAGAAAACTCATGGATTATGAATATGAGATCACTTATAAGAAGGGAAAGGATAATATTGTAGTTAATGCTCTATCTCACACATTTGTAGACTAGGCTTCCCTTTTAGCTATTTCTATGCCTATTCTTAATTGGTTGGGTGATGTAAAATAGGGGTATGTTAATGAATACTCATCATCTCAAATCATTCAATAATTGGCCACTAACCCCTCAATTGTATCACATTATTATTGGGATGGTTCATTTTTATGATATAAGGTTCATCTGGTGCTTCTCTAGAGCACAAATCTTCAACAAGATGTATTCTATGAACTCCATACTTATCCATATGTAGGTAATTTAGGGTTTATCAAAAATTATGATTAGGCATGATGCAAATTATTTTCTAAGGGAATGAAAAAGAAAATTTAATAGATGGTGGATGAATGTTATACATGCCAATGAAATAAGGGTGAAACAATACTCATCTCTAGGTTGCTCAAATCCTTTCCCATCCTTACCAAGATTTAGATAGATATTTCTATGGATTTCATTGAGTAGGGAAAATGGTGATATTGGTTTTGGTTTATCCCCTTTCTAAATATAGTCATTTATGTGCCTTCATCCATATCTATACCACCTCCATAGTCACACAAATTTTCTTATACCAAATTTTCCATCTTCATGGCATTCATTCATCTATTGTCTCAAATCATGATGCAACCTTCACTAGCCATTTTTAGATAGAACTATTTCAATGCACGAGTACCCAAGTAAAGATGAGTTCTATGTATCATCCATAAATGGATGGATAGACTAAAATTTTCAACATATGTTTAGAATTTTCCTTCATTTCTTCACCTTAGAATAACAACATCAATGGGCAAAGTGGCTCACTCTCACTGAATGTTGGTACAATACCTCCTACCACACTTCAATGAAAATGACACTATATGAAGTAGTATATGTCCAAGCACCACTAGTGTTCCTTTTGTACACCCCTAATAGTTCATCAGTTCAAGTAGTCAACATGATTCTTTGAACCTAGGATTAGATCTTTAGTATCCTATGAGAAAATCTTCATATGGCACAAAATTGAATTATAAAAACAAGCAGATCAACATCATTTTGAGCATACTTTTCAAGTAGGTGATATTGTTTTTCTTCACCTATAACCCTACAAGCAATCCTCCCTAAAACTCAAAGGGCATCATAAGATACCTCCAAAGTTCTATGGGCCCTATAAGGTTCTTCAAAATATTGGGTTGATTTCTTATAAGTTGAAGTTCCCACCTTCTTCTTGATTTAACCTAGTATTTCATGTCTCTTATCTAAATAAATTTCTTAGCATAAACTTCAGAGTGTAGACTATTTTACCAGAACTTGATAGGGAAGGATCCATTCTTCTCGAGCTAGAGGTAATCTTGGATAGGCACACATGAAAACTTTTATCCTGCTTTATAATCAAGGTTTTAATTTAGTGGCATGAAATGTAACCAGAGGATGTAAAATGGGAACCACTATTTTAGATTTGAAACCAATTCCCACATTTGAATCTTTGAGGACAAAGATTTTTCTAAGAGGAAGGGGATGTTATGAACCCATGATATCTCTTCTCTTTACTTTATTAGTATATTAGTTTCTACGGATGCATATGCTTTGTAATTCATCTTGTGAGCATTTTATTTTATCCCACATTCATGGGAAGTAGTATTTTATTAGATTAGAATTCATATATAAGTAAGTGTTGAGGCCAATCAAGGCATCCATGAAATTATTGTATTGATCTTACTCAAATGAAGTTGCCCCCTAAAAGTGGCCTACAATCAATTTAATATTTTCAAGTGTTATATCATATTTAATTTATGATACTAATTCCTATTATTTTTTGCATTTTTATTAATTATTTTAGGAGGATCCTCTCAACCCACACCCTACCCCAGCCTTGGTAGGTGTTATGAGGGTGATTCATGAAACATTTACTCATATTCAACTATTTTTTATGAATTCATCAACTTATGAATAACACATAGTTTAAATGCCTACCACATTATGATTTATAAGTGATTATTATCCTCGATCCTATATAGACATTCATAACTATTATACTTCAACATCTCCTAAGTCACCATCAAAATCACTTATTTCTAATAGTATCAAATAAATTGATATAGTTCAATTATACCTATCTACAGTCAAATACATTGATCATGACCCATAATGTACTAATAAAATTCTTTTTCCATTAGTGAATTTCATTGGCCATCATCCAAAATGTGTTGATATAGTTATTTTTCCTCTAGTCATCTACATTGGCCATGACATAAAATTTACAAATACGGTTCCTTTTACCCTAGTAAAATGCATCAACCTTGAATAAAAATGTGTCTATATAGTTAGTTTACATTTAGCCAAATGAATTGGACATAACTTAGGATGTTTTGATATAATTCATTTTATTTCACCAAATTATATCGACTTGATCGATACAATTCAATTCAATCTTATTATATTATCAGACTTTATCAATATGGTTGATATAGTTTTTTATTAATATTTCATCATACTATATCAACCTAACCAATATAGTAAATTTTAATTATATTTATCTATATTTTATCACCCTGGCTAATACCATACATCATAATTTTTTAACACCTCTCAAATATCCTAAGATTTCTTTCAATGTCACATTCCCTAGTGTAACATATATTTACATAAATTTTGACATCACTACTAGGACAATATATCTTCAGGTTAAATCCAATCCATTTACACCCAAAATTTTGGGCCATATTATGATGCCCATCCTTTAAGTATTGCATATCATTTTCTTACTATGCATATTGGGTCACCAGGCACCATCCATATTTCAGTCTTTGAGTCTTCTTATGATGCCCATACTTTATTTTATACATGATTTTGGGGTATATTATGATGCCCATCATCATTATATTTAATTATTGATATCCCATGCTTACCATGATATATACATCAAGAATATTTTAGATCTTACAAAAAAACAAATTCAGCTTCAAAAAAAATATTCAGACACATATGCTCACATTTCACATGTCCTTCTTTGATATAGCCATTAACATAGATTTTAATTTATTTTGTCTCATATTTATTGGATTTTATGAATTTAATTTAATTTCCCATATTTTAAGATGATTAATTACACCATTACTTAATTTTTGCTTCTTTATAACTATTTTTATAGGTGACCTTAGATACACATGTGGATCTTAGGTATCACCTTCAAATTTTATATAATTTTGTAGTCAACATTAGATTCACCTTAGGATCTTAAGTATCAATTTTAGGTTTTATATCATTTTATAGTTGGTCTTGAATTCACCTAAGAGTTTTAGGTATCACCTTCATGTTTTATATCATTTTATAGTTGACCTTAGATTCACTTGAGGATCTTAGGTATCATTCTCATATTTTATATCACCTTTGCTCACCATTTTTTCCTTTTTGGTTATTTGGTAATATAATTTTGGCATTTTATTATTTTTTATTCTTAGGTATCACCTTCAAGTTTTTTTTACTTTATAGTCGACCTTTTTTTCTCTTGTAGAGATTATGTAACACCTTTGGTTTTTATTTCTATCATGTTTATCACATTTTTTTCATTTTTTCCTTGGTTTGATTATGATTTTTTTTCCCTCATTTACTTTACCCCTCTTTTGGGAAGACTAATACTTTCACCAATGACATGACTATCATATCCTATCCATGTCACTTGTGGAAAAATATTTTCCTTCCTTATGATCAGTTGTAAGCATATTCCTCATTATGTCATTTTTATTACATGGATTGATATTCCACATCCCAATTTATCCATTATTTCATTTCACCTAACGTAAATTTAGTTAAATTTTAATATTACACACTTACAAGTGGGGCAAGTCTATGAGTCTTTAGGAACCATGGTCTTTAGGTTCTCCTTTTTAGCATCCAAGCATAAGCTCTATTACATTAGGTACCTATTTCATCCATGTTTAGTTTTATAAATCCATATGGAGGAGGAAAAAAAATCCAAACTATATATTATCAAAATAATATCAAAAGTAAAATTATATCACAAATGTTCAATCACACCAAAAAGCATGATCTTTGTTTTTCACATCTCATATTCTTGTTGAATCTCAAACTCCATAATTGGCCTCATGATATAACCAAGGTCAATTTGGATAAGGTAAGCCAATATACTTAGATAGGAGTTATTATATCATTACATCACAATATCTTCCTATATTTTAATGTCACCTATCTTCTCACATAAGTACCCAATCTTCATAGTAGGCTAATGACTTCTTAAAGGGTCATAAAGAGTGGGGAATATGTTTTGTGAAGGTAGGATCATTTTTATTTCTTGTATATATCATAAATTGGATGATATATGTAATTAAATTATTATCCCAAGATTTGGGTTCACTAGTTGAAGTGTCTTAGGTTCTTGATGTTTATAGTTATTATCCTTTCCCACTTGTCTGAAGTGTCTCAATCCTTCTAAGGATTTCAACATAACCCATGTGGTACCTCACTTCTTTGTTTACATCATATCTTCCTTGATATCCCATTGATAAATATCACTTTTAGATAATCCCATCTATATAATATTATTATAATTATTATATATTTTAATTTTTAGTTTATGAGTTACACTATAAGAGTTAGGAATCTAGCCAGACCCTTCTCAAAAATTACCATCATCATTACTTTTCACACTATCTCATTTCATCCTTTACATGTCTATAGGTGGTTGTGTTTTCCTACATCACATATTATATCAAACACTAATTTTGAGTTCTTATTATTTAGATCTCTTTATTTTCATTTATCCATCATGTTCTTGTTTTATTTTTTGTGGACTTCACTTATGATACATAGGAAATTTTACATACTATCATATATGTTTTTATTTATGTTTGACTTGACATACTTATCTTAAATTTTAAATTACAATTTATTTTTATTCATATATGTTTTATTTATATTTTATTTGACATGATTATATTAAATTAGATCACATTCTTTACTTACATATCTTTGTTTGATTTTTTGTACATTGATATTTTACATATATCATCTTTTGTGGTGAGTTTTATACTATTTTTTATCACCTTAACTATTTTTATTTTTACCATGAATTTTATCACATTTTCCAAAAAATAATAATACATATATCACATTACATCATCATACTCAATATTATCACTACTACCTTCAATTATTTACCAAAATATTCTACTCTTCTCCCATATATTTATTTCTTTATGTCCTTTTTGCAAATAAAAAAATCCTTAAAATCTTGGGAAAATAGATATTTTTTAGTTGATAACTTTTTTTTTTGAAAAAAATATAATTATATATTTTTATTGAGGTTCACCTCTCATTTAGAATCTTGGTGAAATAAATAATTTTTAGGTGTTAATAGTTTTTTAAAAAAATAGAATTTTATTTTTTTATTCAAGTTCACCTCTTATTATGAATGTGTCTATACAATTATTTTCCCTCTATCCAAATTAATTGGCCATAACTTAGGATGTGTTGATATATTTCAATTTATTTCACCAAATTGTATCACCTTGATTGATACAATTCAATTCAATCTTATTATATTATCAGACTTTATCGATTTGTTTGATATTATTTTTTATTCATATTTCATCAGACTATATCAACCTAACCAATACAATAAATTTAAATTATATTTATATATATTATATCACCATGGATGGTACCATACATCATAATTTTATATCACCTCCAAAATATCCTAACATTTTCTTAAATGCCACATTCCCTAGTGTAACATAAATTTACATAAATTTTGACATCAGTACTAGGCAAATACATATTGAGGTTAACTTCAATCCATTTATTCCCCACATCTTTGGCCATATTATGATGCCCATCCTCTTAATATCATATATCCTTTTATTATTATACATATTAGGTCACTGGTCACCATCCATATTTCAATCTTTGAGCCTTCTTATGATGTCCATACTTTATTATATACATGATTTTGGGGCATATTATTATTCCCATCATCATTATATTTGATTATTGATATCTCATGTTTACCATGAGTTAGCAGTAAGGAATCTTTCATATCTTAAAAATAAAAAAATTCATTTTCAAGAAATTTTTTGAGATGTATATGTTTGTATTTCATGTGTTCTTTGATATAGTCATTAGCATAGATTTTGCTTGTTATTTTATCTCATGTTTATTGGATTTTTTACATTTAATTTACTTTCCCCTATTTTAAGATGATTAATTACACCATTACTTACTTTTTGGTTCTTTATAATTTTTTTATAGATGGCCTTAGATTCACCTGAGGATCTTAGGTATCACCTTCATGTTTTATATAATTTTGCAGTCAACATTATATTTACCATAAGATATTAAGTATAACTTATAGGATTTATATCATTTTAAAGTTGGTTTGAAATTCACTCAAGAATCTTAGGTATCACCTTTAGGTTTTATATCATTTCATAGTTGACATTAGATTCAATTGAGGATATTAGGTATCACTTTTGGGCTTTATATCATATTTACTCACCATTTTTTCATTTTTTGTTATTTGGTATTTTACTTTTGGCATTTTCTAATTTTTTGCTTATTATCTATCACCTTCAAGTTTTCTTTCACTTTAAAGTCAACCTTTATTTCTCTTTTAGATATTAGGTAAAACCTTTGGGTTTTATTTTTATCATGTTTATCTCATTTTTTATCATTTTTTCCTTAGTTTCATTATGATTATTTTGCCCTTATTTACTTGCCCCCTCTTTTGGGATGACTAATACTTTCACCAATGATTTTTCTAGATCCCTTGTAGGTTATTATGGATTCCCTATAGATATGACTATCATATCATATCCATGTCCCTTTCAAAGCATTTTTTTCTTTCCTTGTGATCAATTATAAGCATATTCCTCATTATATCATTTTTATTATAGAGGTTGATCTTCCACATCCCCATTTTTTCATTCTTTCCTTTCACTTGAGACACATGTAGGTCAATTTTGATATTTCACACTTACACATGGGGAAATTTTATGAGTCTTTAAGAACCATGGTCTTTAGGTTCTCCTTTATAGAATCCAAGCGTAAGTAACTACCTATTTCATCCATGTTTAGTTTTATACATCCATATGGAGGAGGAAAAAAAAAATTAACAAGAACTACTATAAAAATAATATCAGAAGGAAAATTATATCATAAATTTCCTATCACACCAAAAGGTGTGATGTTTGTTTTGCACATCTCATATTCTTATTGAATCTCAAACTCCATAGTTACCCTCATGATAAAACTAAGGTCCATTGGGGTGCAGTAAGACAAGAGACTTAGATAGTAATTATTATATCATTACATCAAATATCTTCCTATATTTTAGTGTCACCTATTTTCTCACATAAGTACCTAATCTTCATAGTAGGCTAATGGCTTCTTAAAGGGCCATAAAGAGTGGGGAACATGTGGGAAAGTAGGGTCATTTTTCTTTCCTGCATATATTGTTCATCAGATGATCTATAACACATTATTATCATTATTATGTCTCTTTTTTCATAGTTTATGAGTTACACTATAAGATCTAGGGAATCTAACCAGGCCTTTCTCAAAACTTACAATCATCTTTACTTTTCACACCATCTCATTTTCATCCTTGCCATGTCTATAGGTGGTTTTTCTTTCCTACATCACATTTAATATCAAACATTAATTTTGAGTTATCATTATTTATAGATCTTTGTTTTCATGTATCCATCATGTTCTTGTTTGATTTTTTATGGAATTCACTTATCATACATAATAAATTTTGCATATTATCATATGTGTTTTAATGATATTTGTCTTGACATGCTTATTTTACATTTTTAATTACATTTTATTTTTAATCATATATGTTTTATTGATATTTAATTTGACATGCTTATATTACATTATATCACATTATTTACTTACATATATTTGTTTTATTTTTATTACATTAATATTTTCCCTATAATATTTTACATGTATCATCTTTTGTTGTGAGTTTTATATTGATTTTTTGTCATCTTCATTATTCATATTTTTTACCATGAATTTGATCACATTTTCTTCACCTTCCATCCCCTACAATATTCACTGTGTCATCTATAATTAGTAAGGTAAGTGAAGGCATGTATTTTAATTTTATTTACTTTCAATTATTTCCACATTTTATTTTAGTTACATTTTGTGTTGGTATGTTCTTTCCTAGAGAACCATCCCATGTTACACTATTATGACACACGATGAGCATCAAATTGGGCATATCTATACACATAATTATTTTCAATTTATCATTTACTAATTATTTCTATTACATGGAATTATTAAGAATTGATTTCCCTAAGTTCATGCCTTAAAGGGTTCACTAAGAAAGGATGAGAAAGAATCATTGTGTTTTGCATGAAACATTACTATTATATCATGATTACACCATTACTAGTATCATTTTTGCATCCTCAGAGTGTCTTTCCATATACTTCTTCAATATTTTCCTTATTCTATTATGTTAGATTTTCTATATTCTATGGTATTGACCTGCCTGATATCATTTTTAGTGCCTTTTATGCTTCTTATATTGTATTATCCACCCCAATATAATTATGAGCATATCTTATGGCATCTATATTATATCAACCAGGATTATATAATTTTGTGTTAGATTAATTATTTAAACTATATTGATTATTATGATACCATAATATTAGTGTTTACAATTAGTTTTAGGTATTGGATCAATATATATGTCTCTTACATCATTATAAACATAGAATATGCACTCTATTCTCTCTAATTTCTCTCTCACTTCTATCCGAAGTCATATTTGGAAAATTTTGTGGTTTATAACCTTAAATTGGTGAAGCTTATCTTGTCGTGCATTTTAAGCTCAATAGGAGGAGTCATTTGGAGTTCTTAGATAAGGATATCTTAGGTCTTGATTTAACCATTTTAAGTCTTCAACCCACAACATCTCTTTTAAAGTTTCACTTGAGCCAAGGGGGATATTTATGCTCAATGGGTCCACCCCAAGGTAAGTATTTATAACCCTATGCTCTTTCATTTATTTACATAATAGATTAGATGTTGCTTGGTGAATTAATGTATATATCCTTGTTTGGGGATTTCTTACATTAAATAAGCTGGTGTGGTTATAAGATTTATTTTAATTTTCATATTTCACTTTATGTTGCATAGACCCCCATTTGGTTGACCATTTCACCTTACCAAATTACTTTCATTATCCCTTCCCCTTAGTTTAGTTTAGTTTACTTTAATTATTTATAATTAATTTATTTTCATAAGAGGTATAGTGAGAACTAAATCCTTGTGTCATAAATTTAGTCCTTAGAACCCTTTCCTTTAAATTCTTGAATTGAAGGTTACTCTATGTTATATCTATGGAATTCATTGGTTAATACCCAATCATAAAATTATCATAGGATATATTTAATAGGTCTTATCTGAGTTTGAGTCTATCAAGATAGGATAATTATAGGTTAATCATATTCCATGTATATAACTAAAATTCTTTAGATCACTATTTTATCCATGTTGGATAGTTGATGCAAGAGAATCCTAGGAAAAATGGAAATCTTACATCAACCAAAATATTGAGTCAATTCATTTTGGAAATAATCTAGCTTTTTGGTGCATAGTCTTATGAAACATTAGTTTTAAGCTTTTAGGAGTAAAAAAGTGTCCATTTACATAGAAGGAAATGTGGTTGAGAGTTGTGTATAATTTATAAAAATAAATGGGTTAAATTTTTTATAAAGGCATGATTCATGCAAGGGTAACCTTGCATAAATAATAAAACAATGTGTTAAAGGGTAAAACTAAATGACAATCAAACCCTATATAAGAGCACACATCTAAATATTTATAAACATAACACATAAAATTAAAAAGAACAGAAATTTAATCATAAAATATGATGTGGCATGAATAAAAGGAAGGTCACAACCTAAGTCAAGCAAGGTCTTGCACAAAACTTGGGTGTGAAAGTTGAACTTGTGAATGAAGCACCCAATTTTGGAATAATGCAATGAAAATAAAGAGGAATTTGAAAAAGTGCATGTGAGTATCTGTTGGCCTATGAACAATGGTTAAATATGATTTATGCATAAAGTTTGGGGTGTAATAAAGAAATATAGTGATTTGGATGTGAAATAAAGGGTCTATTATCATGTAATTTTTTTAAGCATAAACCATGATCACAAGTTTTGGAGTTGTGGGTTCACATGGGGAATTTTATGGTGTATAACTAGACAATGATTTCAAAAGTTTAGAACAATGCAAGTAATGATATTCATTTAGTAGTAGTGAATTTATGCACTAAGAAAACCTAATGAGCATCATATTATGCACATGGAAATAATTTAATAAGAATAGAAATAAACACATATAAATGGTTGTTGTAAGTCAAAGATATAATATAGAATAGATAAAATGTATATTTTAATACAACATATAATCAATCCATGTGGAGTGTATGATGAGTTAGTTAGGACTATTAGATATTTTCATAAAATATAAGCAAGTTTAGATGGTGGGAACTAGAGATTTTTATCCACAATAAGAATAAGGTTATTCTAACATGTGGTTGGGACTTAGCCACTAACATATAGATATTAATGCATTAAGGTGGAAAATGAGGTTGAGAAATTAATGAGGGTTGTTGGATCAATAACGCTATAGATAGAGGTGTCAAACCAATATTTGGAGAGGGAATTAATGAGGGTTGTTGGATTAATAAGGCTATAGATACAGGTGTCAAACTAGTATTTGAAGAGGCATTCTATTAGAACACAACTATCTACTGAGAGGGGGTGAATTAGTAGATTGATTAAAATTAGTCCTTTATAATTTTAATGCAAATTAAAAAGTATATGCAAAGATCACAAACACACAAATAGATATAACACTCAGTGTAGGTGGAAAACCCAATATGGGAAAAACCATGGTGAGAATAAATACTATAATCTATTGTTCTAATCCATCCTTAAAATCAAAACCTCACTAGTTATAATTTTTAAGTGCACTGACCCTAAGGAAACACCAATCCCATGATTTAAGATCACCTACTCTAAGGAAACACCTACTCCCTAACTGAGCACCAACTCAACTCTTCTGATAGCACCTTCCAATCATATCTATAATGAATCTACAACTCCAAATTACAGAATTGATTCAAAAATGAATCCAATTCTATGTCACAGACTTGTTCTATAAATGTTCATACTTTGCACTTCTTCTCTCTTCCTCTCTACCTCTTTACCTCTCAATTCAAATTTTTTAGCACTTGGTGTGTATCCTAGATGACACTTGATTTTTAACACATCATGCTCCATTCTTGGACTCAATTCATATTTATTTAATGATAGGTTTCTTTCTTCTTGAATTCAAATACCATTACCATAATATTCTATATTTTACTATATTTAGCATATATTAGGCTCTAATTTTCATGCACATGCCATATTACACATTTTTCATCGATCACAATGATCCATATCATTCTCTGTGTTGTATAATGCATCTTTCCTGAGCATTCTATCACTTGACTATCGAGATGAATAAATCTTTAAATATTGACCATTGATCTTAGGTTTTATGCCATTATTTGATGATCCTCATTCAATTGTCCCAACTTTAAAATTCAACCATTAGATCAAGCTCACACACTTTGTTAGATCTTTATGAACTTCTAGACTTTAACATTTTAACTTTAAAATGCATCCATTGATCTACATCGTCGATCTCCTCAAAGTATATTAGACTTTAACTTTCTATACATCAAACACTTTGACCTCTTTTACTCCATGCACTCATTTGATCTTTATTACATGATCACATGCTCATTTTTAGATCCTTTGATAAATTAATATGCTCATTATATCTTTGTTTAATAAGCTCCCATGAATGTGACACATGTCACTAATGTATCCATTATCAGGTACCTTTAACAATTAACTTTGATGCATGTCGTTAAATATACATAATTTTATTAAGCATTAACTATTTATTAATCTTATAAAAATCTTAAGTTGAGGATTTAGATAATATTAAAGTCTTTGATCACTGCTCCAAGTTGGTAATAACTAGGTCAAAGGGGTTGGTTACAAAATAATGAGGAAGGCTTAAGTTATAACTTATGTGACCAGTTCCCACCTATATCTAGTTAACATAAAAATAGAAGTGCCTATGAATACTATGATTAAAAACCATAGGGTTTTACTAAGAAAACTTAGTAATGTTTGAGAGCAAATATAAATTAATTTTTGAGCTCATTTCTCTTCATCTGAACCTATAAACCATATATATGAAATGCACTTATAAAACCCATAATAGATATTTTATAAATTTATATGTAAACATCTAGAAATGGTCTCTATAAAAGCATGACAACTTTGTATGACAATATTACAATTTATATTATGCAATTGTAAAACATACTCTTTTCTTCATCAATCCTACCTAATCCTTTGACATCAATGACATCCATAATTCTAACAATCTTCATTTTGACATCAATGACAATCATATTGCCAATAATCTCCCCCTTTGTCATTGATGTTAAAATAAATGTTCTAACTGTATAATGCATTCTCTACTCCTCTGGCATTGATTATACTTGTAGTGATTGCATTGGCTTATGATGAATGTGAGCTGAAGCTACTCATACCAAACTTTCTCCCTCTTAGGCAATGGGACATTTGTCTAAACATAATTTGGACACATTATTTTCTCCTTTGATAAACATAAAGCTTTTACATAGAGCATTTGCACAGTTTTTCCCCATTTGACATCAATGGAAAAGGGACTCTAACTTTCTCACTATTTGGCCAAAATTTTCTCCCCCTTTATCAGATAAAGGATTTTGTCCAAGAATATGCAACAATAAACTCATTAGAAATTTGAAAATATATCATACCTAATTTTCATTTTATCTCTTCTTTCAAGGATTAACAAAGTTTTTGTTATCCTCCCCTTGGACTCATAATATATTAATGAGATCTAGTGGTGTGATGTAGGAGTAACCACTCCCAATTTCTACCTCAAATACTCAAATTATTTCTTGGGAAGAGGTTTGGTGAATATGTCTACAACTTGATTCTATGTTGGCATATATTCCATTATGACCTCTTGATTTGCAACCTTTTCTCTTAAGAAGTGATACTTGATTGATATGTGCTTAGTTCTGGAGTGCATCAATGGATTATTTGATATGTTAATATCACTTGAATTATCACAAATAATAGAGATATGTGATTTGTATTCTACCTTGATGTCTTTAAGTGTTTGATTCATCCATAATTCTTGAGCGTAACATGACATTACTACAACATACTCTGCTCTGCTATAGAAAGAGTAACTAACTATTGATTTTTACTTAGTCATGAAACAAGTTTGTTTCCATAGAAAAATGCACCACCACTAGTGCTTCTTATATTATCTACACTTCCTACCAATCAACATATGTATATGTTGTCAAATGAAATATTTATTATTAGGATACCATAGGCCATAGTCACTTTTACTCTTGATATATCTAAATATTGTTTTCACTACATTGACATGTGATTCTTTAGGAGAATCTTAAAATATTTCAACCATGCACACTATTTGCATGATATCAGGTCTTGATGCAGTTAGGTATAACAAAATACTTATCATTGATCTATATAAAGTTTGATTTGCATCAAGGGACTCATCCTTTTAACTCAAATTATAACCAGTTATCATGGGTGTACATACTAGTTTGTTGTCTTCCATTCCAAACTTGTTGATCATTTCCTTAGCATACTTGGTTTGAGATATAAATATCCCTTCATCAGTTTGTGCAATCTATAAATAAAGGAAGAAATAAATTTCTCCAAGCATAGACATCTCAAACTCATTCTGTATTTGAGTAATAAATTTTTTGCACATTTTATTGTTGCTACCACCAAAAATAATATCATCTACATATACAACAATAATTAGTATATGCTCACCTTCTGATTTGAATTATAGATTTTTGTCTACACATCCTTTATTGAATCCTTATTATTGTAGGTAATGGTCTAATCATGAATACCATGTTTTAGGTGCTTATTTTAGACCATACAGAGCTTTCTTAAGTTTTAAAACATAATCTTCTTCTTTTGATAGCTAAAAACCTTCAGGTTTTTCTATGTATACTTCTCATCTAAGTTCCCATTTAAGAAAGAAAACTTAACATCCATTTGATAGACTTTAAATTTATTATAAATAGAGAATGATAGAAATATTATTATGGATTCAAATCTTAAAAATGGAGTAAATGTTTCCTCAAAATCTATGACTTTAACTTGTGCATATCCTTTACACACCAATCTAGCCCTATTCCTTATAATAGTTCTATCCTCATTGAGTTTATTTATAAAGACCTGCTTTGTACCTATTACATTCTTGTTTAAATGTCTTAGAACTAATTCCCAAGTTTTGTTCTTCTTAATTTATCTTATTTCTTCTTCGATGGCTTTTATCTAAATCTCATCTTTGCTAACTTCAACATAGTTCTTAGGCTCAATTTTATATATTAGAGAAAAACTTACTTTTTCCTTGTTCATTGCAACTCTTTTCCTTGTCTGAACTCTTTCATTTTTATTGCCAATTCTCCACTCTATAGGAATATCCTTTTGAAAAAATCTTCCAAGTGGGTTTTCATTTACTTCCTTAGGATCTTCATTAGCTACTTCCTCTTTAGACTCTAATTCTTCTTTGCAGATGTCTATGTTAGTTTTAACATGTTTTAAGACATCTTCAACCTTGGCATTGATACTCTCTACAATCTTGTATAGAATTTTATTGTAAGATATATAGGCTTTGCTTTAGGTGTAATAACCAAGAAATATTCCTTCATCACATCTTAATTCAAAGCCTCCTAACTTATCTTCTTTTCTCCTGATGTAGCATTTTATGCCAAACACTCTAAAATACTTAACAAAGGTAGGTTTTTTATACCATAGTTCATAAGAATTTTTATCACTATTTACCCTTAATTTAACTCTATCTAGGATATATATTTTTGTTTTTACTTCTCTCTGGTATCCATTAGGTAACTTGGCCTCTTTTAGCATTATTCTAGCCATCTCCTTAATTTTTCTATTCTTTCTTTCAACAAATCCATTCTACTATGGAGTCCTTGTTACAGAGTAATGCCTTTTGATTTCTTGATTATCATAGTATTATATGAACTCATTTGAGGTGAATTCACCACCTCTATTAGATCTTAATCATTTGATTTTTCATCTAATATCATTCTCTACCATATCCCTAAAGATATTGAATCTGTCAAATGTTTGAGACTTGTCCTTCAAAAAGGTTACCCATGTCATTATTGAGTAATAATCTATTAGCAACATGAAGTATCTATCTTATTTGGATCCTATTGTCTTAATAAGACCAAAAAGATTAGTATGAACTAACTCTAAAGGCTTTGTAGTTGTATAACCCTTTGTTTTAAATCTAACCCTTATTTGCTTTCCTTGTTGACATTCTTTGTAAGCAGTGTTTGTAGGTTTAGTTATCTCAATAATATGTCTAACACACTTATTTGAGATCACTTTTACCAGGTTATCAAATTTGACATGACCCATTCTTCTATGTCATAACCAACTCTCATCAATCTTCCCTATCAAGAAGCTATTACCATTTACTTCACTTAGATTATAAATATTGATTTCAATTATTTTCCCTTATGTAACTAATATTCTAGATCTCCTTATCTTATATCCTTATACATTAAATGTGACCTTATATCCATTGTCACACATTTAGCTGGCACTTAGCAGATTGTGTTTCAATCCTTCAACATGAAGGACATCATGTGTAGGTAGTTTTACATTTATATTCAAGGTTCATTTACCATGGATTTTTACTATAGTATTGTCTCACAAGCTAATAGATCCTTCATTACATTTACTCATTTTGATGAACTTGATCTTGTCACTAGTCATGTGTTTTGAGAAACCACTATCTATTACCCATAAATTGTGTTCCTAGACATGGAGTGCAATTTGAGTAATCATAGATTGTGTAATTTTTTTATCTTTAACTTTCCACACATCTTTTAGTTTCTTTTTTGGCTTATTTTTCCATTTTTAGAGACTTATCAATCTTTGTTCAACTAGGAGGCATGATTTTCTTTTCACTTTATATTTTTTGTCTTACAAATTTTGTTCTACATTGTTTAGCTATGTGACCAAAATTATTTTAGTTATAGTATGTTAAATTTATATTTAACAAGGGTGAAAATGAATTTATACTCACAAAGTTTTTTATCCTTTTAGGTATAACTCTACAATCACTAGCCCTATGACCAAAATTATTACATGTATAGCAATAACCATATAAAAATAAGGAATACCTAGTCATAGCATTTCTTTGTGTAGGATGAGGAGGTCTTCTTAAATCTAACTTCTTCAAGTCTCTCACCCTTATGTAACCATCTGTATTAGTTACCTTTGTGTTCTACATCATCCTTGAGTTTGTAGAGATTGAATCATTATTATTTTTCTTTTCTTTAGGCTTCTTTTCTTAAACTTTCTTCACATCAGCAGTGCTTGTGTCTATCTTTGTATCTCTAGAGGCATTCTTTCAAGATTATTCATTATTTGTTCCTAATTCTCATTTTTCTTTGAATTTATCATATAAGTTTTTATATCTACTGGTTATGGGACTTTTCACTTTTTTAAAACCAAGACTAGATTTCTATTTTGATGGATTTTGAGAGTAGATCAATTGATCAGGAATTTTTGAACCTCCTTTCAGATTTAGACCTTTGTCTATTTATTCTTTAGATTTTTCAAGTTATTTTTTTAAAGCCACTATTTCTACTTCTAACATCATGCATTCATCAGATTTAGACTATAGTTCAAATTTGACTACATATTTGATTCTTTTAGCCTATTCAACTTATGTCTTTAGGCTAACTACCATCTGATCATATTTTTCAAGACTTTTGGATACTTTTTCAATCTCCTTTTATGCCCACTTATTCTACTTTGAGTTATCTTTTCTTAGCTTTTCAATTTCATCTAGAGCATAAATCAGTTCACCCTATAAATCCACTTCTCCTTCCTCTTCTTCATCTGAGTATTCAACTTCTTTTTCTTGATTAATAGAGGTTAATTCTAATGTCATGAATAGGATTTTATTCCCTTAACCATAAAGGCAAAATCATTGTCATCATCTAAGCTATCACACTCATCTAATGAATCACTATATTCTTTTATGTACAAGCCCTTATTATTTTTGAGCAAGTTTTTATTCTTAGAGTAGTGGGGTTTCATATTTTTACTATCCTATTCTTGATCAGAGTTATAATTTTTGTTATAAGGGAATTTAGAAACAAAATTTCCTATCTTACCATAGTTAAATCATTTAAAGGGTAACTTACATTTGTATTTTCCAGACCCTCTTCTTAATTTTATAACAAATTTGGCTTCTTCTTCATCAATCTCTTTAGATCCAAATAAAGGTGCTTTTGATTTTACTTGTTTGGATACTTTGAATGTAACTTCTCTCTTGAAAGTATTTGCTTCTCCCATTCTCATCTCATAGACTATGAAGGTTCTATGAAACTCATCAATAATGAATTTATCTAGATCTCTTGCTTCCTCTATTGTAGAGATTTTAGAGTCATACCTTGATGTCATAGATATTAAGACTTTTTTGTCAATGATAAAATATTTCATCTCTTCTCTAAGGCCTCTGATTACATTGACCATTTTATCTACTCTAAGGAGGTAGTCTACAATTTTATCTTCTTCATTCATTTTAAGACTTTAAAACTTGCCTTTGTATGTTTGAAGCTTGACTTGATTTACCTTATCATCACCTTCATAGATGCTCTTTAAATTTTTCTAGATATCATGTGTATTTTGAAAATGCATTACTTTTACAAATTCTGAGTTAGACAATCCATAAAGAATAGCATTTTTTGCCTTAGCATTGTTCTCATATGCCTTATTTACAACCTGATTGGTAAGAGTTATAGTAAGATATGTATATCCATTTACAATATACATCCATACATCAAACCCTAATGAAGATAAATATTCTTCCATTATAATGCTCCAAAATGTATAATTTGATCCATCAAAGAGAGTTTCTTTATTTGAGGAAGAGCCTTCTTAACTGGCCATTTGTGTTCATTATCCAAGATCTATCTAACTTGATTAAGCTTATTATAAGGAATTGGGATTTTATACCAATTTTTGGAACATAACTATCTAATGAGATGGGGGTGAATCATTAGATTGATTAAAATTAGTCCTTTAATACTTTTAATTCAAATTAAAAAGTATATACAGAGATCACACACACATAAATAGACATAACACTTAGTATACATGGAAAAACCAATATCGGAAAAACCACAGTGAGAATAGATAATATAATCTATTGTTATAATATATCCTCACAATCAAAACCTCATTGGTTACAATGTTTAAGGGCACCGATCCTAAGCAGACACTAATTCCTTGATTTTAGAGCACCTACTCCCTAACTGAGCACCAACTCCATAATATAAAATTGATTCAAAAATGAATCCAATTCTATGTTATAGACCTATTCTATAACTTATCATACTCTACACTTCTTATCTCTTCCTCTCTGCCTCTCTACCCCTTAATTTAACTCTTTTCACCACTTAGTGTGCATCCTAAATGACATATACATACATATACACACACACATTAGATCTAAGTCTCACATCTTCTCTATGTTCACACTTGGTCATTAAGACATCACACTCCATTCTTGGATTTAGTTTATATTTATTTAATGGTAGGTTTCTCAATTCTTGAATTCACACACCACCACCATAATTCTCTATCTTTTACTATGTTTAACATATATCAGGCTTTAGTTTTGATGCACATGCCATATTTCACAATTTTGATCAATCATAATGATTGATATTGTTCTTTGTGTCGTATAATGCATCTTTTTGATTTTTATGTTGTTTGACGATTGAGATGAATAAATCTTTAAATATTGGCCATCGATCTTAAGTTTCATGCCATGATCCAATGATCATCATGCAATTGTCCCAACTTTAAAATTCAACCATTAGATCAAACTCATGTACTCTGTTAGGTCTTTGTAATCTTTTAGACTTTAATGATTCAAATTTAAAATGCATCCATTCTTATTTAATCAAAGTTCTTGAATTCCATTATATCTTCAAAAGTAGCATGGAATTTATCTTTGTTTATTGTTAAACATTGAGCACTTGATCTTATATTGTTGCTTCTTGATACTTTAGAACACATATACACCATTGATCTCCTTAAATTAGATCACTCTTTAACTTGATATACATAATACACTTTAACCTCTTTTACTCCATGTGCATTTTTTATATTCATTTCATGATCACATGCTCACTATTTTATCCTTTGATAAATTAATATGCTTATTGGATCTCTATTTGATAAGCTCTCATGAATGTGACACATGTTACTAGTGCATTCACTCTCAAGTAATTTGGCATATTGAATTTGATATGCATCATTGGATCTAAATCATGTGATTAATCACTAACCATTTATCAAGCTCGGACAAATCTTAAGTCCAAGACTTAGGAAATATTAAAGTCTTTGATCACTACTCCAAGCTGGTAATCACTAGGTCAAAAGGGTTGGTTGCATAATAATAAAGAAGGATTAATTATAACTTAGTGATCAATTCTCACCTATATCTAATTAACATAAAAATATAATTTCCTATGAATTTTATGACCAAAAACCATAGGGTTTTACTAAGAAACGCTAGTAATGGTTGAGAGTAAAGATAAATCATTTCTAAGCTCATTTCTCTTCATCTAAACCTATGAAACATATATATGAGATGAATTTGAAAAACCCATAATGGATCTTCTATAAATTTCTCTACAAGACTCAAAAAATAGTCTATGTAAAAGTGCAACTTTATATGATAATATTTCAACTTATATTATGCAATTGTAAAGCACGCTCTTCTCCTCATCAATCCTACCTAATTATCTGATGTCAATGACATCCATAATGCCAAAATATCCCTTTTGACATAAATTAAAATCATATTTCCAATATATTCACCCACTTAGGAAAACTTTTTTGAATTATAAATAGAGGGTAGAAAGACAACTTGAAGAAGGCTTGTATCCTTAGTGTGCATTAAGACATGATAGATTCCATCATTGTAAATTAAAGTTTGAATGTAGCATATTTATCCAAGCATATCTTGTAGCTATTGATGATCATAGAGACAATTTCATACAAGTCTTATGGCTATAAAGAGATGAGGCATCCATTATGAATCTAAGAAGCTACAAATATCTTGTAACATGTGAGGTTAATGAATGAGAATACAAGGGTTTTAGTCCATTATGTAGTGTAAATCCTTGTAGGTTTTGTGGCATAAATAATCCATTCATTGGGACCCCTAGACACATCTACATCATTTTTTATCATATATAGGTTACAACTCTAAGAGAGGAGTGGAAGAATATTAGATAACACCAAACATAAGGTACCTAGTAGGAATTTTTTCTCCACTTAATAATATGTAGTAAGAGGAGTAAAGAAGAAAACCAAGAGGACATTCTAATTATGATCATGAATGGATACTTAGTGATGGTAACTTCTTAATTATATATCACTTATGTAAGATTTTGATAGAGTAAAACAACAATAAGAATCATGAAAAGTTATTGGATGAGGAATAGCCCATGGTGGTCGAGTGGAGAAGAGTGACAACTAGTGTGAAGGATAAATGGGTCATGTGGAGAACAGATAATGGTAACATAACATAAAATTATTAAGAGTTAATATACATGTAGATTCCATGAAATAGAATAAATAGTAATAGAAAATATTGATAGGTTACTAATTAGGAGACAGTCTATGTGTAGAGGAGAGAAGAGACACATCTTCAAAATAGAAGCATTTGGTAGAAGGTGTAAAACATTTTTCTCAATTATGCATAGTGGGTAGAGAAAAAGAAATGAATAAGATGGATTATTTTAAATCCAATGTAAGGAGTGACTCAAAATCATAACTCATGATGATGATCAATGAGATAGTCTCTATTATTCACTCTGATTTATTCCTTTTCACCAGACACCTATGAGGTTGGGCATTCTTTAAAAGGGGAAGGTGGGGACAACTAAATAATTTCATATTTAATTTTAGGAATAATCTAGATTAGTCTAGGGTATGGCTACAAGTATTAGACTTCACAAATGGATTCTGAATGAATAGTCTCCAATAGATATACTATCACCACTGAAAGTTGTATCATATGTCTTACACATAGGTTAAATATCATTATGAAAATTTGAGTGTTAGGTTTACTCTTTCTAAACAAAAGGGGAAAGGGTATTTCAATTCCATGAAACAAACACAAAATAGAGGGAAGGCTATGGTAGATAATGGAATCCTTTAGGTCTAAAATGAACTTAATTCATTGGTCATTGAACCAAGTGACTCTACCATAGTTACACCAATATAGACTGAGTTTCACTAGAGTTATACCTTTAAATATATATAGTGGGGAGAGGCTGAGGGAATTGGGACTATATATTCAATGTGATATCTTAATAATGATGAGTACTATGGGTTTATTTTTGAAAACATATAAGCACCATATGAGAGTTTGTAGATTGACACAAATTATCAGCACTACCAAAGTGGAAATGAAAAAACTCACACAATGATTATAATAGCTAAGCACATCAAAACCATGGCATACATAAAGTATCAAAGTGTTAATCTAATTAATCAAGCATTGAAGATCATTCAAACATGAAGATCAAATAAAATTGAAACATAGAAGAGAGCCTTTTGTAGAAGATAGAGATTTTATTCATTAAAAGAGTAAAATTATGTTACAACAATTAATTTGGGCTGATTTTACAGTCTAGAGTGATGAAAGAAATACAAGTGAAATCTTGGTAGTAATTCAACATGAATTTTGAGAAATTTTGGTCAAACCTATAATATAATATGGCTCTTCCTTATATAGATAAGCATTGGGGCTCACCTCCAAAAATCATGAGGATCCCATACTAGGCCATGATGGCCACTTATCACAATTATAACCACATTTCAAAATTTGAACAAAATAATCCCTAGAAACCCATGATAGATCTATCCAGGACCACTAGTTGGCATAAGGAGGCATTTGAGAGGGATAGAATATTAACTACTTTGACTGAACACTCTTAGCTTCTAATGTAGTTTCCATTAGGTCAAACTCCTTGCTAGTTTGTCTAAGTTTATTGGATGTTCCCTAAAGATTACCTCAACCTGAGCTACTAGTCTCCAATAGATTTAGAAGGGTGATTTCATTAATGCTTCAACTCTAGAGACATGGTTGATGCCCATCATGAATATATTTGAAAAATCAATTGCCACTTAGGCTCCTTCCTAATTTTCCTTATCCACTCTCTCCCTCATAATCTGGTTAAATTGACCTAAGTGGACTCTAAATTTTCCTTATTTGAAAAAGGTGCCATCTGAGTGGAATAACATGAAAATATTGACCTATTTAAATTAGATCAATATCTTCTTATTTCCCTCTTTCAAGTGTCTATTTTTAGTGTAGTAAAAGGCTAACCACCCTCCATTATAGCTCTCATATTCTCAGTGTATGTTTGGTATAACCCCAAGTCTAAGGTCAACATTAGTTTGAGCATTGGGAACTTTCCCTTGTTAACCACCACTAGTATCTTTCAACATTTCCCATCAATCTCTATAATCCTCTCAATTTAGTCTTACATATATTAAATAAGTGCATTAGTCTTATCTAAAGTCTCAACTACTTTCCCAAGGATTGAGAAAAGAAGTAGAAGGGCATCCTTGACCTTCCCAATTAGCCTGACTAGAAAAGTGCTCTTTACTTGGGCTTGTAGAGTCCAAATTTGGCTCTAAATCTCCTTGAGGAATTTTTTAGACATATCATGGGTAGTTAAGAGGATGGATAGTGGGTCCTCAGCCATCCTCTCCTCCCTTTTATAAGCCCTCTCCTTAGTGAGGGAGAATAGATCCTGATGGGTTTTCCATATCACTAAGTTACCCTCTTAGACAAACCTCTATTTGAGTGTTCTCTTCATGATTCTAAAGGCTTGGTGAAAACTCCATTACATGTCCAAGTCACCATGGCTAGCCATATATGGTGATTTTTACCCTAGGACCATTCTTTAAGTTGGAGGAGGTGTAGAAGGGGTGGATGAAATGGTAGTGAAGGGTAGAGGACAAGTTGGAAGATAGATGCAAGAAGTATAGGGAGTGAAAGAGGAAAGGAGTGGAGGTAGAGGGGTCATGGGATTAAAATGAGGATAAATGAAAAGGGAGGTCTAGGGGAATATTCACACTCACCATTATTCTTGAGTCAGGTTCACTTAAGGCATAATTACCCCAAAAAATGGGTCATGAAACAATATGGAAGAGATGGGTTGGTTAAGGGCAAGTCTCATGGAGCCCTGGGTAATGGAGAGAGGGGGTTGAAGAACTAGATTTTGAGATGTTGTTTTTAGGTCTAGAAGATCTATCAAGGGATATCAAAGAGGTGGATTTGGAGTAGAATTCCTTTGAGTTGTATCTAGATCATGGGTCACCTTTTATTTCCTCTTTAGCCTTTTTCCCTAGTTAGTTTTCGATGTTATAGTGGATGGTCTGACTAGGATGATAGGGGCCACAAGGACTAATGATAAAGGTCTAAAAACTATTAATGGGAGTGATAAAATAGTTTAAGTAGGCACTAAGAGGGTCCTTTCTATAAGTGGTATGATTTTTAAGGTTGTAGTTATGCCTACTACTAAAGGCATGCATAAGGGAGGCACTAGGATGACTCTAGTTTATGAGATGGGAGGAGTATAAGGGAATGAGGAAGCACAGAGACTTGAAAGGATTGAGACCAAAAGGTAATTGGGAAAAATATGGATGGGGAGTAATGAAAAACAAAAGAGGAACCATTTGGAAAACTTTTGGGGGTGGAATATAACTAATGGGCACTAAAATTATGATCTAGAAAGTGGTGGGAGTGAGGGGTGAAAGGTAAATCGAAGGAAATGAAGGAGTGATTAGGGGAACCTATATGGGTTCTTATTGGGTGCCTTATTATTTTATCTCTCTTGGGATATAAAACACATCAAATCTTAGGGATTGTGGTACCAATAGTTGACTAGGCTATGCTTGGGTTTCTTGGCATGTGTAGTTTGGGGTTGGCTCTACCCCAGCTTGGTTAAAAGAATTGTTAGAGGAAGTAGAGGAGGATACAAGTCATAAATATTACTTATAAGAGGAATAATTATAAAATAAGGAGTAGGAGTAGCTAGAATAAGTGGAGATATATCTTAAACTTAAGGGGGAAAGGGTGGCAGGATACCCTAAAAGATCTTTAAGGAGATAGCCATATATATTAGAGTCAGGTCCTATATAAACTCAAGGGCCTTCTTAATCCTTCTTTACCTTCTTATTAGTCTTGGATATTACCCAAAATATCACATCTTAGTCTTTGTTGGTGTTCAAATATAGTTCATCATCATCTTCATCTTAATGGCTATATTTGATCTTGAGGTGGGTTGAATACTTCACTAATTGAGCTCGAATTACCCCTTTTGAGTCCCATTAATAGACCTTACACTTTTTAAGGTAAAATAAGTCTCACCTATCTTCCATTTTATATATTAAGGGGAAGTTCTTGTAAATGTCATGTTTTATGGTGATTAGGAGCTATGGGCATACCTTCTACTAATGTTTTACAAAGAATCTGAAGATGCCTTCCACCAATTGATAGGTGATCTCTTATTATGATAAGTAGTTAGGGACATAATATGGTAGGTAGAGGGGGTCCTTGAGTGAAATTATGATATAGATCATAGTTTCATCCTTATACAACCAATAGTCCTTGATGGCTATGATGGAATCCTAGATTTCCCTTAAGATCTTGGGTATCAAAGCTTCATTAATGACTTAGTAAACCACTAAGTAGAAGTACTCATAGATATCTCATATGTGATGGTATAAATAGTGGCCATACAACTTATAGAAGACCATGTGGACCATTGAGCCCCTGGTAAGCTAAGGAGGAAAGGTTAAATGTTTGAAATGGAGTGTCTCATAGATTGTGTCTAGAAAGTAGCTCATCATGTATAATTTTCCCCTAGCTTGGGAATCTATGATGATATGGACCAACTTGAATTTAATCAATCTCCCCATATCTAGGATGTATAGGTGTGTCAAGATCATGTGTAGGAGAGGCATCCATAGCTCTTTGACATGCAAGTAGTCCTAGCTCCCAAATAGCCATTTTAGTAGGATCATACCTACCCAAACCTCCTCTTAGAAGGTAAAAATGGGGTAAGCATTGATATTATCCATATTAATCCATTTGGAATTAGATTTTTTATCCCACTCATGGAGTATATTATAGATCTAGTAAGTTCTCATCTAGACCAATGCTACCGCTACATTGTAGGAGATGTTGGAAATATTGTCATTGATGTCAAAGGTCTAGCATTATTAGTGATAAAGTCCCCATTGCATTTAAGGTTGTTTCTAATAAATATATCTTAGATAATATGAGTTAATATTTATTTAATATTAATGAATATATTTTTGGTTGCATATGAGACAAAAGAAGGGCCCATGGAGAAGTCGAAGAGCCACGGGGTAAAGACAAAAGAAGGATGGGACACATTTTCCCATGAAGAGTCATCTTGGGGAATTCCAAGAGTCACCAAGTGAAGATAAAAGAGTAAGGGCACAATTTATCATGAAGGGACACTTTGAGGAATACGAAAAGTCACCAAGATGAGGATAAAAGTGGGAAGGACGTGTTTGGTCATGAAGGGTCACCACATGACTTTTCAAAGGCTTGAATATGAAGGGCCATACAAGTTTGGTGCCATTTTCCATGAGGATTGAAGGGTCACAAAGGGGGAAGGCCAAAGGTCATTTGGAAATCTGTAAATGAAGGCTTGAGAATCCATTTGTGAGATGAGAGATAGAGGTTGATTTGATATTATAATATATAGCTTAGAAGGGAAATTGTGAGAGATGAATATGATTTGTATTTGTTATATCTAGCTTAGAAGAGCAAATATAAGAGAGAGGAAAGAGATGTTGTATTGATCTATCATTTGTTGAGATAGCAACATTGAGAGATAGCTGTGTGGTATACACAAAGGGGTTGGTGCTCCTATGGGTTGGTGCTCACAAATTGTTGTTGGGTTGGTGCTCAGCAAAGGGGTTGGTGCTCAGCAAAGGGGTTGGTGCTCTTGTGGGTTGGTGCTCACGAATTGTTGTTGGGTTGGTGCTCGGCAAAGGGGTTGGTGCTCTTGTGGGTTGGTACTCATGAGTAGTAGCTATGTTGGTGCTTGTCAAAGGGGTGTGGTGCTCCTGTGGGTTGGTGCTCATGAATAGTTGTTGGGTTAGTGCTCAACAAAGGGGTTGGTGCTCCTGCAAGCTTGGGTTGTGAATATTGTTTGGGTTGGTGCTCATTCATATACTTGAGATTATTCTCTATGGTTTTTTCCACATTAGGTTTCCATGTTATATCTAGTGTCTCTCTCTATCTTGTGTGGTGTTTATTGTTTGAGTTTTATTTCATATCTTGAATGTTTGATTAAGTGGAATTTGGTTAAAGAAAAGATTTATAAGATATATGATATACTAATTCACCCCCCCTCTCAATATATCTCGTGCTTAATAGGAGAAATTAAAGTCCAAGAGGGAGTAGTATGCCTTTAAAGGCATTCCCAGAGATATTCACAACCTAGTGTTAAGAGTTGAAAAATCATATCCAATAATTAACCTCATATTATATGTGGATAAATTTTTGTAAGATGTCACTCAATAGGTAAATGAAGGGGAGAGACTCTAGTTTAGTTACAGCTCGATGGATTTTGCACTTCTTATAGGACCTAAGGTCATCCTCATACTTAGCCTAATGGTTATAATCTTCTATAGAATCCTTGGGGACATACTGAATCACTTTGAATATATCATTATAGTGTTTATACTTATTCAAACTAGGAAGGAAGGTGATGTCCTAGTGTTTAGGTTTGGCCTTTGGGTTTGAGCATGAAGTAGCCATTAGAGTAGGAAAAAGGGGTAATTAGGAAGATTTTAATATGGAAGTTACATGATATAGGGGATATATAGAATTTTTAAAGTGAAGATTTAAATATTTATTTGAAGGCAACAATGGTAACTATTAGAAATATTCTCTTAGGCCTTTATAAGTATATGCATACATCCCCATATATAATGGTATTTGGTAGCTCACTTATTGTGAATTTGAATTTGAGTTAGTGGATGGATATTATCTCTTTATTTATAAATATAGAATTAAGTTCAAAGCCCATGATCCTTTTTTGGTAGTTGGATATGGTAATGGTGATGTGATGTTTTAAAAATGTCCAATCAAGTCTAGCTTCCCATTTTTCTAATGCCCAACACATGGTAGGCATGAAGTCAAATCTCTTAAAGGATTTTTAGCTAACTCTTGATTTATAACACATGTCATCTACTCATTGGTCTTCTTAATAATGTTTAACACCTAAGCATGGCTATGTATTGCATGTCATTCCCCTAGGCTAGGTGATGTGTCACCTAGGGACATGTATCACATCTTAATTGGTTCTCTAATATTATCTTCAATTTATTTAGATCTTCTATGGGCCTTAGGTGGTTGTTATTTCATCTATGAACTATGTGATGTGGTACCTTCTCATTTATCATAGCTCTCTTAGGATCTGACATATCTAACAGATCTAATATACTAGTCACTCTAACTTCTAGAGACATGGTACCTTCTCATTCAGTCAGGCTCTCTCAAGCTTTGACATATCTAACAAGTTTAGGGGACTATATACTCTAACTCCTAGTGATGTGGGCCTTCTCATTTAGCTAGGCTCTCTTAGGATATAACATATATGATAGGCCTAAGGGAATGGCCACTTTGACTCTTGGTAACATGGTTCCTTCTCATTTGGTTGGGCTCTCCCAAGATTTGACAACTCTAATAGGTTTGGGGACTAGTTAATCTAACTCATGGTGATAGGGTGCCTTCTCATTAAAAAATGCTCTCCTAAGCTCTAATATCTCTGATAGGTCTAGTGGACTAGTTGATTTGACTCATGGTGATGTGGTGCCTTCTCATTTTTATAAGATTTCTTAAAATTTGACATATTTGGTAGGTCTAGGGGACTAGATTCTCTAACTCATAGTGATGTGGCACCTTTTCATTCATCTAGGCTCTCTAAATATTTGACATTTCTTATAGGTCTAAGGTAATGGCTTCTCTAACTCCTAGTGATGTTTAACTTTCCCATTCGACTAAAATTTATGAAATTCATAAAATGACTAAGTAATAAAAATAACAAGAATACAATACATTAAAACTTACTTGTCAGATATAGAGATATTAATTTTCCATAGAAGGCAATAGGTCCATTGCTCTGGGAAAGGAATTAGACTCTAGGAGAATCAATCAAAAATAAACCTTCAACATTAGTGCTATGATTTATAAAAATAACAATAAATCCTTAGTCTTAAAGAGAAATAAAAGATGCATGCCATTGTTTGGGGTAATCAAGGTGGTTCACATTTCAAAGATTTGACTAGGCATCATCGATGAGAAAAAATTAAAGGACCTAAAGCTCTAATTTGTGAGATTTTTAGAGGTCTCCCTAAGTTTGAATTAAATGGGGCTTTTTAGCAATAAAAAATGGCAATTTATGTAGGTAAAGTGATGAGAAACACTTAGAACCTGATCAGTTTATTCTTATTTTCATACTCAACATAGAGATTATATAGAGGATCTTATTAACCACAAAAAAGATGAGGCACTAGAGTCTCATAATAATAAGTGGCATACTGAGCTTCCACCTTCTATACGACCACTAGCATGTTTGAGAAGTGATTTTTATTTCCAAATTATTCTTAGATTATATTTGAGTAATTAAGGCTAGCTTAGAATCATACATCCTCTCGGATGTTGTTAGCTTGATGGCTTGGGGGAATGGATAGGGAATTGGTCTATTTCCATATGAGAATCTATAGACCTAACATAGATGCCTCTAATCCATTCATGTCCTTACTCCACTGCCATTTAAGACAAAAATCTTGTGGTGGAGATTCCTTGTATATCCCTTTCGATTTAGACTCAAAATTTTAGATTTTGCATTCTTTTTTTATCTTTTTCTAAGATTCCCATGAAAAAATCATTATTTATTAATCTCATCCATTGAGTTTTTTGTACCAATCCAAAGGTGAATGGATAAGGATAAATTTATTAGTAGTTATCTAATCTTTCATCAACTTGAATAACGTAGTATCCTCTTAAGTCATTATTTTAAGTGTAGCTTGGTGCCTCTATTGGGGAATAGGTTTTTCTAAAATCCACTTGTTTCTCTTATAATAATTGGAATCTTGGATTTGGGATGTCAAAATTTTCCTTTACTATCTCAAAATTTCTTAGATCGAAGGCTTCAACTTGGGTTTCCCTACTCCTCAATAATCCTTTCTAGCATTGACCACCACCTTAAGTAGTTACTTACAAGGGTAGAGCATCAAAGAAACATTATAAAATAAAAAGGGAACCAAAGAGGGGGGAAAAACACACACACACACACAAAAGAAACAAACACATGATGAAAGTAAACATACAACTAAATCAAATCTATCTAATGTATACATTACCAGATTTTCTTGGGATACTCAAAAACTACATTGGAGGGGAAAACTAAGAAATAGTGCTCTAAGAACTACCTATTCACTGGAAGTGAAAACTCATTACCCTCAAGATCATTGAGTCAAAAGGCATTTTGGCCTAGTATTTTGGCTATTTGGTATAAGTCAATCTAAAGGGGATTAAATTTTTAATGTTTTCCTTTATTTTCATGGGCCTTATCCCATAGTAAGATTAGGTTAGATACTTTTAAGGTCTTGATCTTTTCCCTCTTATCAAACCAACTCTTGACTATATCTTAGTGTTTTCTAAAGCTCAATAGAGCTGCATCCTTAGCTTCCTCTAATCAAATTAGTTCTAAGAGCCTATAATTCACATTGCCATCTATTTCCATGAATTTTTGTATGAACTTATGAGTCAACATCTTGAGAGTGATTAGCATGATTGGATCCAATTCATAGACTAGAAAGAAAGGAGAGATTTTGAGGGTTTGTTTATACCTGGTGGAGCTTACCCATAAAGTGAAATTTATCAATGAGTGTCATTCTTGAGGCTTCTCTCCAACTAATTTGTTGATCATGTCAATCAATTTTTTTTGGTAGACTCTGCCAATCCATTCCATTATTGGTAGTGGTTGGATGGGAACTTTATCTTTATCCCATTATCATAGGCCCATTCTATAATTTCTACAGATTGAAAGGTGGGACCATTATCACACACCAAGGAAATATTGATTCCAAAATTAGTGATTATGGCATTATCTAGGAACTTGATGACTTCAATAGTGGTGCTCTTTTTTGTTACAATTTCCTTAGACCTTATAATGTAGTTTTCCATGAATAAGGATAAACTTATGATTGGGTGATGAATTTGGGTTAATCACTCCCATGAAATTGAGCCCCCATTTTCAAAATAGTACATACTCCAAAATAGGCTTTAGTTGTATTAAAACATGTGTTTCTCTCTTAGTAAAGGTATGGCATTGATTTCAGAAACAAACATGAGTGTGAACATCTATAAATAGTGTGGGCCAATAGTAACCTACCCATAGGACCTTGTGATCCATAGAATTTTCCATGATATGGTTGAATCCTAGTTTTTCATGGAGACTTTCCATTATCTCTTTGGCCTCTTATTTTGATACACACTAGAGGTAGATTCTTTAGTGTTTTATTCTTAAGACAACTCCCTTATTCAACATATAGTGTGTGGCCTTTAACTAGAGGGTTCTTCTCTATGTGTGGTTGAGTCTTGGGGGTGTATTTCCATAGATAAAAAAGTGCATAACTGGGGCATACAAGTATAATTTTAGTACTCTTTGTTGTTCCACTTGGTGTACCATTATTATTGGGTCTAACTCCATGATTAGCTGAGTAAGGATTTATCCTCTAACCAATTTAGAAACCTTTATTTCAAATTCATATTCTTAAAATTTCTTCATCCATCAACCTCTCCTTTCACTTAACTCATTTTACACCAACATTTGATTTATATGGGTCCAAGACAATGGCATGTACTCTATTTCAGAGGATGTAATGCCTAAATTTCTTCACTATCTTGACCAATGTATAGGTTTGCTTGTCTAGGGTATAATATATGATATCAACATCCTTAATATTGGTCTCATAAAATCCACATGGTGTTCTTCTCCTACTAACCTTTGGATGAGGCAAGTAGCAACAATGTGATCTAAAGCAAAGGGATAGATATACAAGTCTTGTGTATAGTCTAGGTTGATGAGGATCGAGGCTTGCATGATTAAATCTTTGATATCTTGGAAATATTTATTTGATTTTGGGTGCCACTCCACTTTAGCACCCTATTTTAACATTGCATTGAAAGGCTTCACTATTCCAGCAAATCTATAAATAAACTTATGCACAAAGTAGAGTTTCCCAAATAAAGATTTTAGTTATTTATTTCTATTAGGTAAATGTAGTTTATAAATTATATCCACCTTTTCAGGGTCAACAACAATACTTTATTTTATGATAATGTGACTAACAAGCTACCTTCAATGACACCAAACACACTCTTTTTGGGGTTTAAGAAAACTCCATCCCATCTGCGTCCTTCAAATACCCTTTCAAAGTGGTGAATGTGGTCTAACTTATATTTTGAAAACACAATTAGGTCATCCATATATAATATTATACACTTACCTATCATTCCCTCAAAATCAAAGTCTATTGTTATTTATAAAGTGGCACTAGCATTGATTAGATTGAAAGGCATCTATTTATAAGTGAAATTACCCTAATTGGTGGTGAAAGTAGTTTTAGTTCTATCTTTGGGGTTGACCAAGGCTTGGTTATATCCTAGGAAGCCATCCAAGAAAGACATCATCTAGGACTCACTCTATTTGTATCACCTAATCTGGAGAGAAATGGGTAGTTATATTTATCAAAGGCCTGGTTCAAGTTATATAAGTCCACACACAAGAATATTTATCCATTCTTATTTTGCATTGGGACCAATTTAACCACCCAAGTAAAGTTTCTAACTATTAAAATCATCCTTGCAAAGAGTAACTTATAGACTTTCTTATAAACTAAGGGATCTAGGATAAGATTTATCATCCTCTGCCTTTATCTAAAGGGATTTTGGTTTTGCTTTAATAGGATAGGATGAGTGATTAATCTTGGGTTGAAGACCTTAAGGTCTCTATAGGCCCAAGAAATAACATCTTTATATCATAGAAGTAACCTCTATAGTTTCTCTAATTCATCATCCATCTAACCTAGACCCACATTAATGATATGGGGATTCTCTCCAAGGTCGAGATTAATAAGTTAGCACTTTTGATCTTTAAACTTGGGTTTTTTTATCCTGGAAGGTTGGGTCTAATGTATCAAACATTTTTTTTAGAAAAATAATCCCCTTTGGGATCTAGTTTTCATGAATATTCAGGATCCCATCCTTATCCAAATCATTCCTAGGGTTGTCTCTATCCTTTTCATCTATGATTTTGGCCTCAAATATCCCCTCATTCTCAAGTAATTTGATGGTTTTTTGGTCATATTCAAAGAACTAGAAGTTAGTCACATCTTCTAGTATATAAGGATAGGGAATGAGTTTTATTGATAACTCTTATAACTCACTGTCATCTAGAGGAGTTAGGTTTTTTTTTTAATCAATGCTAGTGAGTATACTACTTGATTTTCTTCTTAGGGAATAGGGATGATATTGAATGCATTGAACATTTGAATTAAGTTTAAAGATTAGTGCTTGAACCTTTTGAGGTATGATAGTTTTTATTGAAACTTAGTTTTAATCTAGTTGACCACCAATTTAGAGTCACTAAATACTCTTAGCTTATTTATCTTATGTTTGATTACAAATTATAATCTTAGGATTATATCTTTATATTCTGCCAGGGCATTCATGTAAGGAAATTATAACCTATATGATACTAGATGTTTCCTCCCTAAGGGGTATATAA
This sequence comes from Torreya grandis, assembly GCA_037957365.1. NCBI lineage: Eukaryota > Viridiplantae > Streptophyta > Pinopsida > Cupressales > Taxaceae > Torreya > Torreya grandis. The sequence goes on from JARHVA010003647.1 coordinate 1,680,108, forward strand.
TTATAACACTAACTCTACTACCTTATTTAAAGCAAGATCCATCTATATAAAGAGACCATAGGCTGAGTAGGCCTAGGCTATGATTGGTTTGGTTTTTTGGAGGCTTGGTGCTTAGCCTATAGATTTCTAGGTCTAAGGAAACTAGGTTTATATTATCATTAATGGAATTATATTAATTGATCATATACTTCACGCATGGTTATTTTTATAATATTATTTGGTTGGCTAATCCTCTCCATGGCAACCATATATGGGATAAACCTATGGCCATATACCCATTCAAAGCTTTCGACCAATCTCTATTGAGAAGCATTTCATAGGCTTATGGGATATCCACCACTTGAATGTCTATAAAGTGTTAAATCCTAGGATTAAATTATAATTTGATGTGGATGTTTATCAACTCAATTATCACTCTCACCTCTAACTTGTCTAACTAGACCACTACCTTGTCTAATTTTATGGGGCTAGACCGAGTTTCTCACATATGCCTACTGATATCACATTAGTCAAGAATCCTGAATCTAATAAGTAATTATGAAAGTCTTTCCAAATAACCAAATGATTAAAAGGAATGGTAGAACCTCCATATTATTATTTTATATGGGTACATTATTGTGTGATACCCTCATTTTTTGGTAGGGTTTGTGGGTTCAACTTTTGGGTCAAATATTTAATAGGAGATCTTGTTATTCCATGATTTGAACAAGATCATAGAGGGTAATGTTATCCCTGATCTTATTCATATCCTCAACTATGTTATAACACATTTTAATTTGGATTGGTGGGGTTTTAATAGGTGTTTTAGGCTCTTGAGGTCTTGGAGGTCGAGGATCATTCCTAGCATTTTTGTTTGGTGGGGTTACACCATTATTTGAGAGTGTTGAGGTAGTAAGGGTTTATTATTGTTGCCTACTCCTAAGGGTGTATTTTCTCCTTTGGAACTATTGAAATGATTTCACCTCAATAATACCTTCCTCTATCTCATTTAGTTCTTGGCTAGGGAAATCCATGGTTTCTAACACCATAACAATACTAGGGACTTCACCTGAGTTAGAGGATTTTGGATGATTTGGGACTACCTAATACTCTTTCATTTATTTTTAGAAGATATCAAAAGTAGAATTGAACTCTGTATAGTCTATTTCCCCATGAACTATTGTGTTATGCACTCAACACTAATTAGGTAAGGTTATCTCAGAGATATTTATCTTAGGAAGCCTATTGGGTGAGGGTTATAGGGGGTTTGTGAAGATGGTTGTATCTCCTATTTAGACTTAAATATGTGAAGTTTTTATTGGATATTTTTGCATTAGAGTTACTCACTTGTATGTGTATCCTTATAAATTCATTTTTAAATTTATGTACCATATAATAAATAACATCTAGCTCATTTTTAGTGGAATCTTGAGGCATGGTTTGGGTGTTATTATCCATGGCTAATGTCACTTGATGTTGATTTTAGGAAATTAGATCTTGGCCCCCTAAGTTTAGGAAACCTATTTATTGGTTTGAAGTAGGATGATGTAATGAGAGATAATATGTTATAGGGAGTGGTTGAGGCATAGTTGCATTTTGATTAACATTGGGTAGGAAGTGTTAACCACCAAAATGTACCCTTAGGATAAGATTTTTTAGACCTTCCCAAGTTTGGGTTCATGTGATATTAGTCCAAGCTTGTGGGTGACCTGTGGATGGACTAAACCTCTAGTTTAAGGGGATAATTCCCATAGTGTATCAATTGAGCTCAATTCGTGAGACCTACTAACTTATTTATGTAAATGTATATAGAGATGTATGGAATTGAAACCTATACTATTGGAGGTGATGCAACAAAATACTCTTGTCCACTCTAACTAATCCTTAATCAACACTTTGTGAATAAAACAAGGACTAGTGACTAAAACATGTTTTCCAAGGGGTTCATAAGCATTAGTACTTCACATGAAATATGTGTATATTTATACAACTTGAATGTGATGGATAAGAGGTCTATTTTAAGGCACTATCAATTAGATTACACTTTAAACATAGTCACCAACACTTTGACACATCATATGACCTACATAGAATGATTTCCTAGTATTAGGTGAGTACAAGGACTTGAAAAATGGAATAAAAATTCAACACTTATGTAAATAAATAAGCACATAACACAATAATCTAGCAAGGAAGTCTGAAATAGTCATTATTAATTTAAAAGGTTTGTAAGATATAATTTGAGCAGAGTTTCATCATACCCAATAGAGAGATAAGTATAATGGCCTTAGATACTCAATTTATAAAACATCATAAATAGGTATAATATAATGTGGTATGGAGAAGGAATTAAAAGGTCATGAATGACCATAGTCCACTCCATGAGTAGTTACAAGTAGTCCCATACTTCTTTCATGTGTTGCCTTAGTGATGAGTTGTCTTAAATGAGCCTATTGGGGTGTTGGATGTCTATTTTTGGCCAAGGTTAACAAAATAAAAAGGATGATCACCCAAATCTGGTCAATCATCTATCCTTTTGACACTTAAAATGTGGCATCATGGTCTAGTTTGCCTTCATAGATCATTAAGTAGCCTCCTTCCCCTTGTGCATATTGACTAGGCTTAAGAAACTACCCCATCCTCCATTATGGGTGTGAATTGTGTCTAATAACCTCCATAAAGTAGTTAAAAATGTTTTATGAACCTTTATTGACTCCCTTATCATCCCTCTATGCCAATATGCATCTTCTTTAGTTGATCAAGTATGCCTACTAGGCAATTAGGCCTAGTTCTTAGCGTTAACTACTTAGAAGATCATGTTGCTCACATAGAACATTAAAATATTAATGAGTGAGGATGTTTCAAGTATTAAAATTCATTTTATACCATAAATTATACTTTTCATGCATTGTATACCTATATTTCTACTTTATTTAGGTGACTAGGTCACCTCCCACTAGCATTTTTAAATTAGCCATTTAGTTTAGACCTATAAAATATTTTCTAGGAAAATTATGAGAAATTTATGACTTTAAAGGGTGAAAAATACCTCACACTACCCTCTTCCAAGATATTTAACTCCTCATATAATTATACACCTTGAAATTATCATTAAACCTCACAAAATTAGTGTTTTTGATGGGTCTATATAGACCAATGCCATGGATGAGACCTCCTCAAAGTGAAATATGAGTTTTAGGTGTTTAAAAATACATTTAAATTAATTTATATGAAATTTTTTCAATATTTCATCTATCATATCTCTATTAGGGTTTTAGGGAGGTTTAGGGGGTTTGTAACTCTTAACGATTGTTCATATCCTTAAAGGCTTGAACTAAAAAACCAATGCCAAGAGATTCAAGTACACATCCCTCCTAAACTTTCCCTAGTAGTTATGGACCCATGCATAAATTATGTACAATTATGAGCAAAAAAAGGTGTTCTTCAAGTGATTATCATGTATTTTTGACATCCTCAAGATAGTTTTAGGCCAAAAATGACCAATTCTAGGTTTCTTTCTATAAACTAACATCTCATGCATATCTAAAACCCCTTGAAGTAAATCTCCATGGTTATCTAAGGTCTCACCTAACCTTCTTATCCTCTATTTTACCTCTTCAAATAATCTTGCCTTGAGAAAGGTATTATACCAATAGACCTAAAGGTAGAGGTCTTAAGTTTTACCTTCAAAATGGAATGGTGAGGGTACTTAGACACCTTTAATAGTATGAAAATTACCTCTTAGATCCTTAAGATAATTTTTATTAATTTAATTAAGACCATTTATTATTCTTTATATACACATAGTTAGCTAACTAGGCACTTAGGCATGTTTGAAGGTGGTTATTAGAGATGGAGACCTTTATAAGTGATCATTATGCAACCCTTTGAGACCTCTTGATCCCTCTCCCTCCTCAAAAACATGTAGAATGTGAAGACCTCTTCTAATGTATTGCATATAGGCTTGGATCAATCCTTTCTAGGCTTGATCCATACCTCATATAGTATACACATGCTAAATAATGACTTGTTTAGGTGATCATGTGACCTAGGGAGACATTAAGACTCTTTCAAGGCTCAACTACCTCATTTGAAAGAGTTTGAGGGTGTAATTCCTTCATTAGATCTTTATCATGGTTTAGAGAGGGTTTTGGTAGCCTACCATCTTAACAATAATTCATAAATTACATGCCTCAAATACAAAACTTATTACCATAGATGTTTATCCCATAGAGTCCTTAAATTTTTTTGAATAACTCATGGTCCTATACAACGTGTACAGTGGATTGTAAGTGAAGTTGGCATCCTTCAAACTCTTTGTTAAGAATTCTATGTGATCTATAGTGTTAGGGATTATTCATAGAGCTTATCTCCTAAATGTAACTCTTTCCTCTATGTATATTGATTAAATATGGGTCCCTAACTCCCCCTAAGAGAATTGGTCTTGAGTCATCTTTCCATGTGAGATGTGAGCATCAGAGTTGGCAACTTGACATGGTAGACTAGCATAGTAGAGTTCAAGAGGGTAATGAGACCAAGTTGGTCATTTACTTGTATTCCTCTATCTAAATCATTTTTCTCATGGTATATATCATCATTACATGAATCTTTAAGCCTTTAGGCCTACCATGGGGTTTTGGGTTTGTCACCAAGATGGAAAAGGGGTCTTGAGGGTCAAGGATGGTTTTATGACTTATATATGTAGACTGAGATTTAGAACATTGAGTCACCTATATGTGTATTATTAGCCTCAATGTTATACTATCACCTTCCTCCATATAACTTCCACCTTCTACACATATCCCCAGTTGACCAAACCACCATATATATTCTTCTCTCTTGTAGGTTTACCCTGAGTATCATTATATAGCCTAAGTGTTTGACCAAATAGGAATATTTAGAGTCTAGGTACAATTAACAAAATAAAAGAGCCCAACATAGAATAATCATAGAGTAAAACTATATTATATTCCACATGTATTTGAATAATACATAGGATATTAAATAGCCAATATTGACTAACCACTTCCTATATAATAGGAAGGCACACTAACAAAAAACTTGTTAATAGAGATATAGGTATAATAAAAATATATTGTTTCTATAAACAATATATTCTACTAACCAACTAACTATACATGATATGTTATTAATATATCAATATAACTAACTATTGACTTACTATATGATAATTACTATTCATTAAATAGTAATTTACCTATAAATTAAAAACAAAAATGTGATAACTAAAATTAGGTTATCCCTAACATTCCCCCTTAAGTGTGAACATGGGGAAGACATCATCCTATACTATAACCAATGACCAAATTTGAACCTGCAAGTCAAAGTGGGACCCCTATAGGTTAAAACTTGGTCCTTAAAGGTTTTTAGGGGTATAAGAATTTTTAATTGGGTATGTTATAATCCATTTGATGTTATTTAATGTATTTTTAGCCTTAGTCATTGTCTAATAAGTTTATTTGTCATTTGGGTCATTTAGTGGGCTTTTAAGGGTCATATATGCAAGTGTTATGGTTCTCAAGGTGTTTCGGTCTCCTATTTTCCTTTAAATCATTTAGGTCATATTCCATGTCAATAATGTTAGTTTAATCATAATCATATAGGTTATCTAACTAAAATTCAAGAAACTAACTAAAAAAGGGGAGTTTGGCACTTGTACAGCCCATGGGAGAAGTTCATGGAATGTCTCTTCATATTCCTCACACTCTTCTTAGTGCTTGACACACTTTGGAAGTTCTAAAAAGGCCTAAAACTATTCTACTACTTTTTTTCCATTCTAGACATACAGAAATGATCAATAATTTCATGCTTAGTATGGTCAGTAGTAGAGGTTCCAGGTCAAACACTTTTGGTAGGTGGTAGTACACTTAGAGAACTCCATTTCCATAAAAATATTTTGAATATTGGTCAACCATACTTTATGAACAATCCTTTACAAGCTAAATGTGTTTTTTTGTTTGCTAATCTATGTACCCTATAGGTTTTGATCCATTTTGGACAAGTCCATATAAACTAATTATAGATGATTTTTACTCCCTCATCAAATTATTTCCATTCTTAGTTTCATGTTTCAAAGTTTTTTGGATAAGTCAAGTACATCAAAGTTTTAAGAGAAGCACCATTCTATGTTGTAGGCAACTTTTCCTCTATTTGTAGAATCATCATGTTTTGATCATGGTTTCATGTTTCTGATAGATTAATTTCAATGTTATCAAAGTTATCTTGATCCAATTATCTTTTCAATCTCACCTCTAAATCAACATTCCATGAGTGGTAGTCATAAAGCACCATGTAGTAGTTGGTTCCATAACTATCATACATAGTAAACTTAGTGAGCTGGGTTGAAGCCTTCAACACATATATGGGGGTCATGAATATGTACTTGAAATGTTTAACACACCTTTATATAAAAATAAACCAAGCAAATATCCTCATTTTTTATATGAAGGATTGTGACTGTCAACACAGTCACTTATTGTTTCCTATCATTAATATACATGTACAAATGCTTGAAAGAGAATCTCACATTGAATTAAATGTGTTTGAACTTGATGAGAGGTATTTAAATATTTAAATAACCCATTTTATGCCTTGAAAGGTTTTATGACTAGTTGTATACCTGTTAACATGCATATACCCATGGTTTTCCCTTCACTGCCAGGTCTACAACATTACAAGTTCACCTATAGGTACCATTTATGAGCAAGCACGTAGGAATAAGGTTTAGGACTGGGTTGAGGTATTTAAATTTTAAAATCATCCATTTTATAACTTGGTTAGGACATATAATGGATCATAAGCACCTATGTCAGTCCTACTATCTAAGTTTCCTTCACTACCTATATGCATGATATTGTCCACCTATAGGTGGCTTGATAGAGAATAAAGGTAATTGTATAGAGAGGATTATATAAGTTTTGAAACTCATTATAAATACCTAACATTTTAAATTTATCCTAACATGAATATTTTAAGTGTTATATGGTTAGGCAAGTTGAATATCACCTTCTACCAGGAAGATGATAGTGTTCAGGGAGTTTATCCCTAAAATGTGAAAATAGAGGTCTAGGAGTGTTTTGTGCATATCATATGAAAGGACTATAAAGAATTTAAAGGAATAATAATTTATTTTTATTGTGTCCCTATAATATTAAAATATCCTTGAAAATAATGAATTCAAGAGGATTAGTGGAAGATGGTTATTGTAGGCCCCAACATTATCGCTTAGACATTGAATTGCTTCATTGTTATCTATAGGATTGGAAGCTTTGAGGGACCCTTATGATCTAATTTGGTAGCCTAAACCATGTAAGCATGTTGGAGGAGTTAAAAATAGTTTAATTTAGTAATTTTTATCTAAAATCCACTTAATTATAATGATACATTGTGTTTTGATTCTTATACACACCTATAGTCTGTACAAATATCCTAAACACCGACCTACAGCTGACAGTGACTTAGTTGATGACTTGTCTAAGTTTTGGCATGGAAAATGCATGGTATATATGAATCAAAGAACTATTATGTGGTATTAAAATTTTCATATGACCCCATATCAAGGTAATTAACTCCAAAATGTGATTTTCACTTACAGGCAAGGTCTAAATGGCTTCAACATAGTTATAATTTACTATAGGCAAACAGTGACCTAAGCATGTTATCTATGTGATGTTATATCATCTACAGGGTGAATGAAATTATTAATATATTATTTTTAAACCCAATTATTTATGGATATCCTTTACACACCATGACCAAATCTCATTATATCTCATAAGCACCTACAACCAAGCGTCGACTATTATATGTAGTAAGCATAAAGGAGTATGTCTAGGTGTTGTTAAAGCATGAATATGAAGAAAATATACCTAAAAAAATAAAAAATTACCATAAGAAAATTATATTATGTTTTATACATTTTATTTTAGGTCAAACCATGTAACTTCACCTATAGTTATGGTCTCAAAGAATAGGACACAGTTAGGAGTTTGTGCATACAGTCTTGATCAAGAAGAAATAAGAGGAACTTATGAGAGGATGGGGTATGAGTGAAGGTTAAAAAAACTTCATAACAATAATATTGACCTTTTTATACCATCATGATGAAAATTTAACATAGAAAAGGGCTCAAATGGTGATTTATATAGTACATTCCCTGGACCCTACACATAGTCTTTTCTTGGCAGTCTATTTTAGTTTCTTATGCTTTTAGAAGATCTAATATTGGAATAAAGAGATGAAAATTGGTAAATAACCTATTTATGAAATTAATAAGCCCATATAATAGTCATTTTTTTTATAAAATAGGGTAAGTTCCCTTTGTTTCATCTCAGATAAAGGGTACTTCCCTGATGAGCAAAACCTTACAATCTTGACGAAAGAGGTGAAAGGGTAATCCAAGGAGCTGGTTGAATCTTATAAGAATGTGTAGGAATACATAACACACTTATTTAAATCATGTAAACATATCATATAGGTTATAATCCTTACAAGATGGCCTAGTCCCTCAAAGTTGTAGTCAAACCTACTTGGGCAGGGCTAGGCCTAAAATCCAAAAGGGGGGTCAACTTCATGTATAGCATTAAATAATTAATAAAATGGATTGGATAATGTTTAAAGGGTCAATAAAAATTATTATGAGCCATTTTTATGCATGGGAAGCACAAAAAAATCCATTTTTGGACTCAAAACAACTTCAAGCCTTTGCAAATGGAAGAAATAAGCTCAAATAAGCACTTTGAGTGCTCATATCTCTCTTGATGATTTGAATGGGAACATAAGAATATTTTAGAAGTTTAAATGGGTCCTATACACTAATATTTTGTAATTTTTTTGGAATTCAATGTGAAACCTTTATGAACAAAGATTAAGAGGGTAAACATGCCTAAACTCTTGCAAAACCCTTATTAGTAACCCGATTAGAGAAATGAGGTTGGAGGGATATTCAAATGAGATATTTCTACCATGAAAGTGATTGAAATTTTCATATGAATCTTTTATTATCCTTTCCATCCTTTTTATTTGTATGAAACTATACAGATGGACTATAAAATAAGGTATTTTTTACTATTTTATGTGTTGTGTAGCTTTTAAGAGGTTTTAAGGGATGAAAATAACATGGAATGAAATATTAGGACTTAAGATAATTACCCATGTCAATTTAATTCATTGAAACAAATATTAAGTGCCTCAACTAACTACTTCATCTCAGCCATTCAAAATTGGCATAGTGACCAAACTAGTGAGAAGGTTGGAAAACTTCAAGGGAGTTGATTTAAAGGTGTGTTTGGTGCCTATAAGGAAATATATAATTTTTAAACATGTATTCCACTAAATTTTATATGTTTTCATGATGAACTGAAGACTTTTTTGAGGCCAAGTGTGCAGCGTCCATGAAAGAAGAGTTTTTTAGACTGTAGATCGTGATAGCTCATTTCCATATGACGCTAGATGACCAGGACTACAACCAATGCATGGAGAGGCATGTATAAAAGTATTAAATATAATTTAAATAATAATACCTTTCCTTAGTCATTTTTTGGATGTTAAAATATATGTGGATGATGAAGGTAGTTTTTTGAGCCAAAACATGGAGTTTCATGCCACTTTCAAGAGTTTTATGCCTTATATGGACACTTTTATTTCTTAACCTTGCACAGTATATTACACTCTCTTTAAATTTATATTTAACTCATTTTATTAGCTTAAAAATTGTCCTTGTTACCTTTTTACTTCTCTCTTCTCCTCTCTCTCTCAATTTCTATAAGAATTAGCCATTTTGGCCATTGTAACTTATAATCCACTTGAGTATGGTGAATCCCTTCTCATTTTCATACCATTTAATCAATAATACTAATTATTTTTACCTCTTACATAACTATTAATAGTGTTTTTACTTGGATTATTGATTTTGATTAGTGATGACTTGTTATTTCCTTTGCATTATTATTTTTGTTTTATTGCATTTGGGAAACTGTAGGTTTAGTTTCCTAAATAGTAAAGGGGTCTAGATTAAGGGTAAAATAAGTAAATAAAATGTGCCTTAATTAACATAATAATTATTGAATCTATAAGTGCTTAATTTATTTCTAAAAATAGTAAACAAGGGGATAGAGAGTAAAACTTAGTTGATTCTCAGCTGAGACGGAGGAGATAGAGATTGCAAATTATTGATTTGACTAGGTAGAATGTTAGAAATAGAATCCAAAAGTATATTTTTTGATTAGATAGGAACACCAAAAATAGGACACCTGGAGTTCCATAATGTTAGTCCAATTTTTAACACTATAGTCCTTAGTATCTAAGATTTTTAGGTTTTATTCATCTACTCTAGGAGACCCTATGCCTGAAATATCAAATTTTAGTTGTTTGTGAAGCTTCATGTGAAATTGATTTTGTATTTAAAGATCCTAGTTCCTATTCATTATTGATAGGTGATCTTCAATCCAACTAAAAAAAGGGTTAGTGTGTAGTATTCACTAAATGTGTGATCACGACCCATATGTCGGCATGCTGCCTACATACCAATACTCTAAAGAGGGATCAAGTACAATGTATTTCTCCTATTTTTAATGTGTATTATGCAATTATTTGTATGTACTGCAAGTGAATGTGAATTTGGGAAGGCTTGAGATGACTCATGACTAGTGTAGGAGCTTGGATAGGATAGAAATAATAGTGGTTGGCTATATGCAGAGAATAGGAAGATTTATTTGAGTGTGTTTTAGTATATTTATAGCTTGTGCATTTTGAATGATTGTCAACCTTTCTAAATGACATTTGAATGGGATTTTATAGGGAAACTAGTGATCTTAGGTTAGATGAACTTGTATCAGTTTGACAAGGGAAAAGATAAGGATTTAGGAAAAATTTGACTGTTTGTGTTTATTGTGAACTTGGACAACAGTGCCAAAAAGTGGACACCCTAGGTCCCAATGATATATTATATATTATGGTTATATTTTCTAGGGGGAAAAGGGCCCTATGGGATAGATATATGCCTAGGAGAGGACTTAAAGATAATATAGGATGAGTCTAGAAAGGTTTGAATGACTGAGAAATAGTGAAAACATGCCTAAGTGGGCTGTGTAAGCGAGTAGGAGAGACCTATGGTTTTCACGTCACAAGTCATGCTCAAGTTGTAAAAATTTAATTTTAGTATGAATACATTTTCCCCCTTTATTATAATTATGTAGTAAAATAAAACACTAGGATAAAGGAGAAAAAGAGAAGCGTACATGAACTTACCTGTGTGACTAAGCCCAAGACGCTATGTGATGTTGGGTTGTGTGTAGTGAGAGCATGTTGTATTGTGTAAGTATACAAAAAGGAAAAACAAATTAGATCAGTTATTAATAGATATTATATATCTAAAATAAGAATGTACAAATTTAGGTAAAGAGAGAAAAAGGAAGAGAAAGGAATGAATACACCTCATTGGGTACACAAACTAATACAAAACCTATTATGTTGTTGGGTTGTGATGAGTGATGTTAGAAGTATGCTAAACCAAGATTTATATCAATGAATGAGCTGAGTACTCAATCCACTAGAAGTTGGTTCAATAATGTACAAGTAGGCCCTTTTTCTCCATCATCACTAACTATGTGAAGTTAATTAATCATGCATGTGTTAATCGAGGTTTGGACCATGTGTCCAATCCCTCTAAATAATTGGCTCAAGAATATAAAGTTTGGCTAGTCCTTTGGCTCTATCATTTCCCCATGATGTAAAACTAAATGAGAAAATACTAGTATAGATGAACATCATATGAGATGGCTCACTGAGCCCCTAAATGTGTTGTGATCTAACAATGTTGGCATAGATAGCTAAATGTAAACTAGAAACTAGGCCACTATTGGCCACTTCAAAAGATGGAGATTGGACTTGTATAAAATCCCCTCCTAAAACTACTATCAAGGCTTAGGAAGCCACTCAGGAACTCAAGTACGCAAGAAGAAAACTTATATTTAATTTTAATTGAATGTGATGCCAACCACCTATAGATGGAGTAAGTTACATAACTACTAAGAATGTGTAAGAAAATGCAATAAACTTGAAAATAGAGAAGGTCCATGTGCCATGTACATTGCCCCCAATAACTAGTATCTAAAATATAGATTTTAAACTGAAAGTTATATCAACTACCATGTCCAAACTAAAAAATGGAAACCCTCATGCCACATATGATTCCCCTATATCTAGATTATTTGAGCAAAATAAGTGCATTGTTGATTTCTGGATTAAATCATATTGGAAAAACTATGACTAAACTCACCTCTCTACCTGATTCTGGAAAAAGTAAATATTCTATTATTTGGACAACAATACTAAAAACTAGACACTTTGGGGTCTAGCATTATAGTCCCATTTTTGGCACTATTTTATGGATCCAAAATTGATGACTGATCTAGATTATTTGATATTTGCCTAGTCTATTTTACGTATGTTAAGTTCTATATTCTAGACTGTACTATTATGAAATTAATTTTTTGGTCGTTAAGAGCTCTGATCTCTATGACAAAAACCCATGTTTGTTTCCCCCTCTTCTAAGGGTAGGAATGAAGACCCTATAATGACTACCTTCAAAATAAGAAGCCCTGCAAGTGTGTTAAGTTATGAAAACATTTGATATAGCATTTATATACATTATCTCAAGATATAGAAAATGTTTTAGAGAGAGATTTTTAGATCCACAAGGGTATGCCTAGATAGATATAACAATGTAATAGCATGTGCATAAGAGTAAACTAGAATTATAAATGTTAGTTATTAGTTATTTAGTGGTATAGAGGGATGGATCATGATGTCTATCATGGCATCCAAAAATCAAGGTAAATGCATGATTGGAATCATGGCATTACACACAAAACTAAGCAATCAACCAACAAGCATATAAACCAAGAAGCACAAAACATGTAAGGGTAGCCAAGGGGCCAAATAAACACACAAGGTATATAAGACATGTTCAAATCATGCATACATACACAATGGGATAAGAAAATATTGAAACAAGGGCCATAAGCACATGAAAGGCACACACAAAGGACATTGGCAAGTGTCCAAAGGCACACACATATAGATAGGAACAAAGGACATTGGAAAATGTCCTAAAATGCAAGCAGGAAGCAAACAGGAATTGGAAGATGCAAACACATCTAGCTAATCAAAGTAAAGAGTGGCAATATGAAAAGTACTAGAAATATAAACATGCATCTAACTATGGAAAGCAAGAAGCAAGAGTATACAAGATATATAATACAAGGCTAATGTATATGCTATGAAATATAAAAGTGTGATATATGCTAATAGATGTCAATGTGATATATGTATAAGCAAGTAAATAACATACTACAATAATATGTCTAGAGTATAGAGTGTAAGAATGATATAACATGGATGGTGTAATCATGTAGAATATTCCCCTAGTGGGTAGATGTATCGATATGTAGCTGGAATGTAGAAGTAAGATGTCACTTCAATGGGTGGAGTGAAGCAATCAAGGATCTAGATGCATTGTACACACTCAAAGAAGATCAAGTGAAGCTTGATAATATAGATAAATCAACAAACAATAGCATAAAATATTATAAATTAAGTATAGCATAATGGTTAGCAATGTAAAACATATATGATACATACAATTGACATGTTTTTATATTTTTGAATTATTATATTGTTTTTATATTTTTAAATATTTGAGATATGTACAATCAATTAGAGGAAACTATGTATAATCAATACTAGAATAAATGGTACTAAACAATGAGTATCATAAGAGACTCCCTATCATGGTGTCTTGTATCAAGGAGTGGAATTGTGTGTGATCATGAAGAATGATGGAAATGTTGAGACTATGGATTTAAAAGTTATATATGCTATAAATGATCTAAAATCTATAAAGTAAAAACTATGGGAACCCTCTATAATTTTGAAAAGTGGATGTAGTTATAGATCTCTTAGGGACCCATCTAGAAGTAGGAGAAACTTGTTAAACATGTGCTCTATGTGTAGATGTATAAGATCTCAAAGAAATTAATTTGGGTATGAATATTATAGTCAGAAGCTATCTAGAATGCCAAAGTTATGGAGGTGTATAAACCCTCTTTATTGGTGATGGATATCACATCTATGTCTAATGCTAAATTAGAGAAAAAATTGGTGGTAGAGCTAGAGCTAGTAATGGAACTAAAACTAGCTATGGAACTTAAATTTGCCTATCCTCATAAACTTGGGTGATAACATGGACCACATGATCTAATATAGGTATAAAGATGGTAGTAGGTTCCAGATGTGTGCTAGATATACCAAGTGTGGAGGAAGGAAGGAGGGATGTAAACCCTGATGCTTGCTTATGTCTAATGGCAAGAGGAAAGGACTCAAGAGTGACCAATGAATTTCATGTTGCTATGTAGAGATCATAAAGATGAAATGGTATACACGAGATCATATCTATGAGTGGTATACCGATATATTTAAAAATTTATTTCCATATGACAAAGGTAAATTAGTATATAGAAAATATAGATTGATATGAAAAAGCAAAAAAGAGTGTGACATGTGTTACGATATCTCTAATGTACTGAGCATAATAAATGTGACATTTGGAAATTAGATAGTTAGAGAGAGAGAAAGTGTGCATTGATGGAGTGCATAAAGAAATTTTCTATTTATTATAATATGTTGAATGAGCTTAGTATGATAAACTTGAAAAAATTTCCATGTGAGAAACAAAGAAAGAAGGATATAGAACATGAATTTTTGCATAAAGGCATATAAATTTTTGATGTGCAATATGACATTTCGAATGCATTTAGCAAAATAAGTTTGAACAATTTTCCATACGAAAGAAAGATAATATGCAAAAATAATTTTTGAATATTGTGCATGTTTGACAATGATTTTTTTAATATCATCCCATATAATAAAACATAAACATTAAATGCAAAGGATGAAGCTTTGTACTAACATATGATAGACTTCATCATTCATGTACATGATAGGGCCCATTATAGTTTCCTTATTTATAATAAATGTAAGAAAACTTTGTAAATAAATGAGCATCATTTTTGTAATTTGACTATGGAGGTAAGGTGATACTTCAAGAAGTAATAGGACCTAGTGTTTGTAATTAGGGATTTTTCAAAAATATTGTTTGCAAAATACTATGATCTTTTGAAATTGAAATTTGATTTTTTGATTTAGATATTCAACTAAAATGCTTAAAATGATTGGAAAAATTTTATAAAATAATTGGGAACTATTTGATGCAACTAAGATTTGAAAAGATTTTTTTCATAATTAGTATGATAATTTGAAAATTTTGTTATGAATTTGTAGAATTTAGCTTGAAAAATTTAGGAAAAATCTGAAAATATTTCTAAAATTAGTAATATATTTTTCCTAGTGGTTTGAAAGTATTTATATGCAAATAGGACTTAGTATGTGAAAACTAGAGTTTTGAGTGAATTTATTGAAAATATTTCAATTAATTTTTAGTTTTTTATTTTTAAATTTAGGAAAAATCAAGAAAAAACTGCAAAAAATTAGAAATAATTAGCCCTAGAGTTTTTTTTGCAAAATTTCAAAGTAAGTCAGGTTCACCAAATGTTTTACTAAATTTAAGAAACTATAGGTTTAATTTCATAAATAGTAAAAGGGTTTGGATTAAGGGTAAAATCAATAAATAAAATGTGCCTTAATTAACCTACTGATTTATTGAATCTAGAAGTATTTAATTGATTTATAAAAATAGAAAACAAGGGGATAGAGAGTAAAACTTAGATAATTTTGGGATGAGACGGAGGAGATAAAGGCTACAAATTATTGATTTGGATGGGTAGAATATCAAAAATAAGATCTAAAAATCTATTTTTGCCTAGAAAAGAGCAACAAAAATGTGACACCTGGAGGTCCAACACTGTAGTCTAATTTTTGGCATTGTAGTCCTTAGTGTCTGAGTTTTTTGAGCTTTCTAGGTTCTATTGTCTACTTTAGGAGACCTTGTGCCTCAAATATTGAGTTCTAGCTATTCACAAAGCTCTATGTGTAATTGATTTTGTCTTCAAGGATCCTAGTTCCTCTTCATTCTTTATAGTTGATCTTCAATCCAACTAGAAAAAGGGGTTAGTATGTAATATGCATTGAATGTGAGATCATACCCCATGTGTGGGCACACTACCTACATACCAATACTTTGAAGGGGGATCAAGGCTAATGTAGTTCTCCTAATTTGAATGTGTATTGTGTAATTCTATGTATGCAATGTAAGTGTATATGAATTTGGGTAAGCTTGAGATGACTCATGACTAGTGTAGGAGCTTGGATAGGCTAGAAATAACAATGGTTGGTTGTATGTAGAGAATAGGAATATTTCTTGGAGTGTGCTTTAGTATATTTCTAGCTTGTGCCTTTTAAATGATTGTCAACCCTTATAAATGACCTTTGAATGGGATTTTATAGGGAAACTAGTTATCTTAGGTTATATGAACTCGCATTAGGTTGACAAGGGAAAAGATAAAGATTCAAGAAAATCTAACCATTTGAGGCTATTATGGACTTGGAAAATAGCATCAAAAAGTGGACACCCTAGGTCCCAACACTATATTCCAACTTATGGCACCATTATCTAGGGGGAAGGGACCCTATGAGATATATTTGTGCTTAGGAGAGGAGTTTGAGATAGCAGGGGATGTGCCTAGAAATCTTTGGATGACTGAGAAATAATGAAAACATGCCTAAGTAGGTTGTGTGAGTAGGAGAGACCTATGGTTTTGGTGTCACAAGTCATGCTCAAGTTATACAAATTGCATTTTATTATGACTAAAATTTCATTATCTCACCTATTTGTAGTTGGAAAGCTTCTTGTAGGGCATGTGAAGTGTTCTAGGAAGTGTCAAGGTTGAGTCATTTAGTCTATTCACTAGTGCCATTCAATAACTCTTGTCTATTCCTCCTAGCCTAAATATTCATCCATAACCTCATAATGTATTATTAATGTGAGAAGATGTAGATTGTAGAAGTGTATGTTTGGCTAATATCTTGGTTTCATGTGTAACATGTAACTAGTTGGTAGTAATCAATCAATTTGGTGTATCACCTCCCTTAGGATAGTTTTATTTCAATTTTATCTCTACCTTCTCCCCCCTAAATTTTAGGTGTAGTAGTGATCTAAAGTGGTACATCAAGGGAGTTATCCCTATTTAGAGATTTAACTCATTCGTAGGCTCACCCACAACCTATAGTTATTTCAATTGTTTCACTTGGATGATGAGAGTTGAGACAACTCCTCAAAGGGTGAAAATTCAAGTGACAATAGTTTTTGGCATGCCCAGTGGGACTCTTAGTCCAAGAAGTTGAAAGTTTTTTGTTGTTGTCTTTCAACACATCAACCTTTGGAGGCATCTATCTAAACATCAATGGTGACTCTGAGATTACATTAGCTAGTCAAGTAGCCTAGGTATTCCTTTTTAAGATTTTTTATAATCATTCCTTATGTTCTTGCTTCTTAATGAAGCTCCATGGCTAACTTTGGGTTGATTTTTTTTTTACACAAGTTGGTGAGGTTTATCATTCTTATGACAGTCCATATCAACCTTTTTATGATTCTTACTAGCTCAAATATGACCATTGTCATGCTTCTCATGAGTTTTATCAGACCTACAATCAGCTTCCTCAATATCTTTCTTCTCTTAGTCAACCCAATCACTTCTCAACTCAGTCCATTACAACCTTCAAGCGAACTCTTTTGGGCTATGAAAATTTCATGTTAGATCTTGACGCATAAAGGGGATATGGTCTATATATTCCTAGTCATCTTATTCATAAGGTGAGAGATGCATTATATATGGTCAAAATAAAGTGGGAACCTATTGAGAGATAAAATTGGCAAAGGCTCACAAGTGAGATAGTACATGTGAGTGGCTTGGTTTCTTTCTTAGAGGATAGGCTAAGAATTCATGAAAGGTAGTCTCACCAAACCTATCATCCTTTATATCCACTTCCCCAATATTTCTATCAGTCCTACCTTACCCCTATTTATGAGCCCAATCAAGCATACTAAAGCTGTCCTTTTCCCAATCAACCAAAAGGGAGAGTTGAAAAGAGAAACCTTATTTTTGAAGCTAATCTTGAGAGGTAGATTGAATTGGCTAATATGCATATGCAATAATCCATGTCATCAAAAAAATAATTGGAATATAATCCCTCATTTCCCTCTCTAATTACATCACCACCTCAAGAAATGACCTCTATATATGAGATTCCAAGTTGGAGACGAGGTGGAGAATCCAAGCCTAAGGAAATCTCAAGTTTTTTGAACACTTCATCCACTCCTCAAAGTGCATCAATACCTCAAAAATAGACTCCTAATCCTAACATCCTAAGCTAGAATAAGATAGTGGATTCATGGGGAAAGAAAGAGGATAGAAGATTTGATAAGGAGTGCAAAGTTGAGAAAGACCTTGATCCTATACAAGTCCCTCCCACCCTTCCTCAAGAAGCTTCTTGCATTCCCTATCAGCCCTTTTTTAATCCTCATCCCCATGAAGGTGCCTATAAAATTCAATAAATACTTTTCCAAGAGAACCTATCTAAGTAAATTGAAGAGTTTGAGTCAAGGTGTGATGGAAGGTTTAGACCCAAAATAAGTTTCTATGCCTAAACACACCCCATCTGACCTCCATCAAGAGAGTGAACAAGTTAAATCAAATGTGAATGAAGTGATTTTCAAATGGAAGGAAGAAAACAAAGCCATTTTAGCCTAAATTATACCTCCCCTTCCTCAAGAGATTATAAAAGAATCCCCTACATTCAACTCTCAATCTAATTTTGAGTTATATGTGCCACCTCCTCCAACTAGTTCATCTTGTCCTCACCCCATCACCCTTTACCTTGATGGACCTATGGTGTGGAAACCTAAAGAGTATTAGGTGGTTGATAAAAAATCATAACTCTTGCTTAAATAAAACTTAGCTCCTTGGCATCCTTATTGGGCTAAGTCACATGATTTCAAGAAGCCTATTCTTGGAATCACCAAGGAGAAGGATATGGAAGATATTATAGCCCTTGAGAAGAAAATTAAGGTTATGATAACTAAGATACAACTTGAGATCCCTCAGGAGGTCCTAAATGTTGAATAACACTAGCTTTATGACTACATACATCAAGAATTGGAGAACATCAACTTGATGACCTCGTACATCAAGAAGAAAAGATTGAAGAGGTTACATTCCTAGAAAACTCTCTTGAGACTAGGTAAAAGTTAGTGTTCTTGAAGATCACCCAATAACTCAGCCTAATTTTGAATCACCCTCATATGAATTAGAGATTTAAGAACACCATATTAATAACCTCACACATAAAGAAGAGAAGAATTAAGAGGTAGTGGTTCTAGATGATAAAGAGGATAAAGATGATTAGCAGCTACAAATGAAGTTCTTGTAAGAGTTTGAAGAGCTTTGTCAAGTTAATGGTAAACTATATGACAAGGTGAAGAAATATTTTCTATGGAGGGTAATGAAAAATATTAGATAGAATATGCAAAGCTCCTTGATGAGCTAGAAGAACTTGCAACTGAGAAGAAACCCAATCTTGTTAAGAACACTATGGAAATCAAGAAGGTATGCCTTGTTTCACCACCATCAAACGTTGTAATTAAGGATCCATATGAGAAATTTGAGGCTATTTTGATGAAATAAGATTTCATCTCCATATCTAACCTATTTGGAACTATTTGGTTCTCATTGAACATCATGCTAATGAAGTTGGAAAACATCATGAAAAATTTGGAGGCATCAATGTCAAGGGTCAAAAGACTATATGTCTCATTCACTCCTTCATGTAATGAAGTAAGAAGGTTTTCAAATTTCCCCTTTGATCCAGGAGGAATTTTTCATCTCAAGTTAGTTAGTGTTTGAGTTATTTTATTTAGTTTGATGTGTGTGTTCCATAAGTGCTCATGAAGCACATGTGTGTTTGCTTTTATTTTGTGTGTGCTTGTGTTTTATGTGTTTGAGGTAATTAGTTGTCTTTTCTTTGTCAAATCATTTTTGTTAATTGTTTGATATTCTTGTTTGTCTTAGAATTTATATGACTCGCTAGCCCATGTATTGATAAGTCTACTTGTCTAGTTAGTATAACATGCATACTAACCCTATGAGTCACCAATTTGTTGACCAAATTTGACACTACATGTCAAATTGGGACCCCTATAGGTAAAAACTTTGTCTTTATATATTTATATTGGGTTTAATAATTTTTCATATGATATGTTATAAGCTATTTGATGTTATTCAATGCCATTTTAGCCCTATTCATGGTCTAATAAGTTTATTTGTTATTTTGGGTCATTTTATGGGCTTTTAGGGGTCATAAATGCAAGTGGCATGGTTTCAAAGGTTTAAAAGTGTCCTATTTTCCTTTAAATAATATAATAGGTCATATTTTTTATCATTAATGTCAGTTCAATTAGAATATTGTAGGTTATCAAGAAACTAACCAAAAAAGGGAAGTTTGGCACTTATACGACCCATGAGAGAAGGTGACATGTGGGATAATTTAATAGAACATATATTAATATTAATAAAACGCATCTTAATTATTTATATTATTTTAAAGTTCTAAAAATTTCCCAAAACTATTCTACTCCTTTCTTGCCCTTTTAGACATATAAAAGTGATCAATGGGTTCAATCTTCGTACGGTTAGTAGAACAGGTTATAATTATAAAAAAAATAGGTGGTATTAAAAATATATATATCCATTTCTATAATAATATTTTTAATATTTTTCAAACATACTTTATGAACCATCCTTTATAAGCTGACTATTTTTTTTGCCTATTAATCTATGCATCGTATAGGTTTAACTCCATTTTGGACAAGTCCATAAAAAAAATTCTTAGGTTATTTATAAATGATTTTTAATCCCTCCTTAAGTTATTACCATTCTTATTTTCATGTTTCAATGTGTTTGGATAAGTCAAGTACATCAAAGTTGTAAGAGAATCCCTATTTTGTGTTGCAGGTAGTTTTTCCTCTATTTATAGAATATTAATGCTTTGAAAAGAAAACACAATAAAATATAAACAAACCTATAAATCACTCATCTCAAAATAAATATTTATGCATACCATGTGTCATAAATTAATATAACCTAATTATTTTTTATCTTAAAAATTCTCTAAAAACATTTTAATTATGTTATTTTGATTCTCCATTATGATGTGTGTTAATTCCATACTATTAAAGATATTATTATTAGGCATATATTTGATTATACATATGTCTAGATGATTGCTGGTTAAAAGGTTATGATAGATTCATTTAAATTTTATAAATTTTATATTAATTCATTTATACTTTTAATCTCACCTCTAAAGCAACATTCTAAGAGTGGCAGTCACAAAGCACCAAGTAGTTAGTTGGTTCCATAACTATCATGCACAGTCAACTTAGTGAGCTCAGTTTAAAGAATTAAACACATCCATGGGGGTAATTAATATGGTATTTAAATTTTTAAAACACATTCATATAAAAATCAACCAATAAAATCTCTTCATTTTTTATAGGAAGGACTATGACTGTCAACACAGTCACTTATAGTTTCCTACCATGAATATACATGTATAGATGCTCATAAGTGAATCTCAAATTGAATTAAAGGTGTTTGAAATTTATTATAGGTATTTAAATATTTAAATAACCCATTTTATACGTTTAAATTTTCTAATAATAGTTGTATACCTGTTAACATGCATATACCCATGGTTTTCCCTTCACTGCCAGGTTTACAACATTACAAGTGCACCTACATGTACCATTTATGAGTAAGCACATGGGAAGAAAGTTTAAGACTAGGTTGAGGTATTTTAAGTTTAAAATAATAAATTTTATAACTTTGTGAGGACATATAATGGATCATAAGCACCTATGTCAGTCATATTGTCCAAGATTCCTTCACTGCCTAGATGCATGATATTGTCCAACTATACGTGGCTTGATAGAGAGAAGATGTACTTGTATAGAGAGGATTAGAAAAGTGGTGAAAATAATCATAAATAACTAACATTTTAAATTTATTATAACATGAATATTTCAAGTTCTATATGGCTAGGCAAGTTGAAGATCACCTTCTAGCAAGAAGATGATAGTGTTTAGGGAGTTTATCCCTAAAATGTGAAAATAGAGGTCGAGGAGTGTTTTTTGAATATCATATGACAGAGATATAAGGAATTTTGAGTCATCATAATGAATTTTTATTATATACCTATAATATTAAAATATCCTTCAAAAAAATTAATTCAAGAGGATTAGTGGAAGATGGTTATTGGAGGCCCCAAAATTGCCATTTAGACACTAAATTGCTTCACTATTATCTACAAGATTGGAAGCTTTGAGGGACCCTTGTGCTCCAATTTGGTATCTTAAACCATGTCACCATGTTTTATGAGATCCCAATAGTTTAATTTATTAATTTTTATCTAAAATTCACTTAATTATAATTATACATTATGTTATGCTTCTTATACACACATACAATCCTTACAAATAGCCTAAACACCCACCTACAACTGATAGTGACTTAGTTGATGACTTGTCTAAGTTTTGGCATGGAAAATTCATGGTATAAATGAATAAAATAACTATAATTTGGTATTTAAATTTTAATAATACCCCCTATCAATTCAAGCAACTCAAAAATGTGATTTTCACCTACAAGCAGGGTTTAAATGGCTTCAACACAGTTAGTTATAATTGACTATAGGTAGACAGTGACCTAAGCATGCTATCTATGTGATGTTATATCATATACAAGGTGAATTAAAGTATCAATATATAATTTTTTAACCCAAATATTTATTAATATCCTTTACACACTGTGACCAAAGCTCATTATAGCTCATATACACCTACAACCAAGTGTTGACTGTTATAGGTAGTAAGCATAAAGGAGTATGTCTAGGTGTTGGTAAAACATGAAGATAAAGAAAATATACCTAAAAAATTTAAAATAAACATAAGGTAAGTATAGGAGTTTTTATACATTTTATTTTAGGTCAACCCATGTAACTCCGCCTATAGGTATGGTGTCAAAGAGTAGGACACAATCAAGAGTTTATGAATATAGTCTTGACCAAACAATAGTAGGAGGAACTTATGAGAGTTTGGGGTATGAATTAAGGTTTAAAAACCTAAATAACAATAATAATAACCTCATAAAACCATTATTATGAGCATTTAATAGATAAAATGGCTCAAATGGTGTATTATATAGTACATTCTTTAGACCCTGCACACAGTCTTTTCTTAGCAGTTTGTGTTGGTTTCTTATGTTTTTAGAGGATATAATATTATAAAAAAGAGTTAAAATTTGGTAAAAACCCTATTTATGACATTATAAATCCCATAAAATATTCATATGCTTTGATAAAATAGGGTAAGTTCCCTCTATTTTGTCTCAGACAGAGGGCACTTCCCTGATGAGCAAAACCCTAAAGTCTTGACAAAAAAGGTGAAAGGGTGATCCAAGGAGATGGTTTAACCTTAAAATAAGGTGTATAAAGATGTAAAACACCTATTTAAATCATGTAAACATATCACAAATGTGATAATTCTTATGGGATGGCCTATACCCTCAAAGTTATAGTCACACCTACTTGGGCAAGGATAGGCCTAGAATCCAAAAGGGGGGTCAACTTCATGTATAGCATTATATGATAACTAAAATGGATTGTATAATGTTTATATGGTCACTAAATATTTTTATAATCCATTTTGATGTAGGGTAATCACAAATAAATCAACTTTTGGGCTCAAAACAACCTCAGGCCTTTACAAATAGAAGAAACAAGCTTGAATAAACACTTTGAGTGATCATATCTCTCTTGATGCTTTTCATGGGGAAATAATAATATTTTATAAGTTTAAAGGGGTCCTATAAACTAATTTTTGGGAATTTTTTTTCAAATTAAATGTAAAACCTTTATGAACAAAGCCTAAGAGGGTAAACAAGCTTAAACCCTTGCAAATCCCTTGCTAGTGACCCGATTGGATAAATGAGGTTGGAGGGTTATGTAAATGAGATATTTTTACCATTAAATTGATCTAAAATTTTATATAGATCATTCAGGATCCTTTCCATCCTTTTGAGTTGTACAGAACTATATGGATGGAGTACACAATAAGGTATTTTTTACTATTTTATGTGTTGTGCAAGTTATAGGAGGTTTAAATAGATTAAAATAACTTTTAATATAATATTATGACTTAATATAACTAAATATGTCAATTTAATTACTTTTATGAACTCCTAAGTGCCTCAACCAACTATTTCATTTTAGCTAGTCAAAACTAGCATAGTGACCAAGCTAGTGAGAAGGGTGGAAAACCTTAAGTGAGCTAATTTTAAGGTGTGTCTAATTATTATAAGTAAATTTAGAGTATTTAAATATATCATACTCTTCATTTTATGTATTTTAATAATAAATTGATACATTTTTTGAGGACAAGTGTGTAGGGTGTATGAAAGAAGAATTTTTTAGTCTGTAGATGGTGATAGCTCATTTCTAGATGATGCCAGATGACCAAGACTACAAAAAAATCATGGAGAGGAATTTTTAAAATCATTACCTCTCATTAAAATCATTATAATTTTACCTATCTAATTTTATGATGTTCAAACAAATGTGGATGATGAAGGTAGTTTTTTGAGCCAAAATAAGGATTTTCATGCAACTTTTCATGAGTTTTATGCTTTATATGGACACTTTTAATTCATAAACATACATGTTATATTATAAACTCTATCTTCATGCACAAAAAACTCATTTTTTCATCTTTACAAGTGTCTTTGTGATCCTTCAAGTTCTCTCTTCTCCTCTTTCTCTCAAGTTCTATAAGAACTAGCCATTTTGGCCATTGTAACTTTTGCTCCACCTGAGTATGGTGAATCCATGCTCATTTTCATACCATTTGATCAATAATACTACTAATTTTTACCTCTTACATAATTATTCATAGTGTTTTTACTTAGATGATTGATTTTGCTTAGTGATGACTTGTTGTTTCCTTAGCATTGTTGTTTCAATATCTCACCTATTTGTAGTTGGAAAGCTTCTTCTTGTAGGGCATGTTAAGTGTTATATTGATTATAAAGGTTGAGTCAATTATTCTATTCACTAGTCCCATTAAATTCCTCTTTTCTAGTCCTCCTAGCCTAAACATTCATCCATAACTTCACAATGTAATATTGATGTGAGAAGATATAGATTGGTGAAGTGTATGTTTGGTTAGTCTCTTGGTTTCATGTGTAACATGCACCTAGTTTTTATTCATCAATAAATTTGGTGTATCACCTCTCTTAGGATAGTTTTATTTTAGTTTTCTCTTTTCTTTTCTCCCCCCCCCCCGCCTAAATTTTAGGTGTAGTAGTGATCCAAAGTGGTACATCAAGGGAGCTAGCCCTATCAAGAGATTCACTTCATTCTTAGGTTCACCCACAACCTAGAGGTGTTTCAATTGTGCCACTTGGATGAGGAGAGTTGATTCATCTCCTCAAATGGCTCAAATCCAAGTAATAAATTTAACTTTCACAAAAACTCACATGATGGTTTTTCACTCGATTAACCATTAGCATACAAACATCAAATGGTTTTACACTTAGTTTACCAATAGCCTAAAAACATCAAATGGTTTTACACTTAGTTTACCACCAACCTAAATATAAAGGATGGTTTTTTAGGTGGTTAACCAATAACCAAAAAAATCTAGAAGTTTTTATATGTTAACCCATAACCTACATAATGCTACAACATTCTTTTAGCCCTCATCAATATTTTTACTTTAAGGGAAAATACAAAAATGAATTATCACTTATTTAAATAATTAAAAAAGTATATGATATTATTCTTATTTATTTACCACATAAATCAAGAAAGCAAACACATTTCACACAACTGAAACAAAAGTCACCACATCATTGGTGTAGACCCATCCTTGGTGACTAATAAGAGGTTGTTGAAAGACCTCCAAACTCCTGTGCCTCCATCCTCTATTTTTGAAAAATAATTACTCAATTGATGAAGTTATGAATCTCAATTTCATGTCAATTTGAATGGAATATATGCCCCCCATAGTTTGGACATATGACTCAGGACATTACGTACAAGCAATAATGCATCCTTTTACAAATAATTGATATTGAATATTTGATAAAAAAGATGACATTGACACTTTGGATTTTGGATGGACATACTCTTGACATAAAAAATTAAACTTAACTAATCCTAAAAACATTAAAATATAGAAGACTTAATGACTTGATAACAAACTTTATTTGATCTTACTCAAATTGATATAAAAACACTAAAAATACGATTAAGAATACCAACTAAATGACTTTTGATTAACCTAGAATCAAGACTCTTTAAAAGTATCATCGACTATTACTTATTATATAACATTCAAAAAAATGTTATAAGAACTATATAATAAAAAGAAAATTAAATAACCATAAACTAAAAAAAGACATGGTTTATAAATCATAATAAAAGTCTAAACTTAATATCAAACTACGTAATCACCAAAAAACTAAAATGACTTAATAACATCTTATAAATAGAACTGAACTTCATTACCCATGTTGGATAAGTTTAACTAGGTGCAGATGTCAACATGGAAGTTGACTGTTAAGCTTGAGGGGAGAAGTCCATTTGATTATTCTTTTGATGATGTTGAGAAATACTATTGGAAATCTAATAAAATAGCTAAGAAAAACTAAACCATAGATCCAAGGCATCATTACATTCTTTTCTTCAGTAACTTCTTGTACACTAATTTATCAATCACCATCTCTACATCTTGGATGAGATCATATGGTCACTATTTAAATGAGCCATGATGATGTACAGTGTATCTCAATGTCGACAATAGATTCTAATCCTTAGGTCACCATTTTAGTATCATCAGGTTATGGGGAACATTGAATACTTAGATGTTAAAATTGATACATATAAGGTTATCATAAAGAGATATACACACAAACAAAGTGTGTATGAATAATTTAACTAAACTAATATGCACAACATAATGTACATCCCAAACATAGTTAGAATCCATGTCATATGGTTTAGATTCTAGCCGATGTAAACTCTGATAGGAATGGAGGTTGAATGTCAGCAATTAAAGCATTGATTTATAAAGCATGGACTGGAATAAATGTTAGATCAAATTCATGTAGTTACATATTTTAATGAGACGCCATGGTTGGAATGAATCCAAATATTCACATAGGTGAATTCAGGATGAGTTTGGCAATTCTAAATCCTAATCAATAGCCTTATCAAGTCCAAATTTAAAGGATAAAAAACTTCACAACCAAATTTGATGTAAAATACCCACTTCAAGAGAGACTATGACTATATCAAAACCAATGTAAAATTACCTTAATGTGAAACTATTTTTTTTAATAAATTAAAAGCAAAAAATACATACAATATATTCATAATATACAGATCTTGTTGAAACAACAATATTCCATAAATAGGAGTAAAGTATAAAACAATGGCTCCTTTTTTTCTTTTGATCCTCCATCATAGAAATTAAGCACTACTCTAATACTAGATAATGGGAATATTTAGAGTCTGGGTACGATTAACACAATAAAATATCCCAATTGTAATCACATATAAATGTAATTTGTATAACTTGAGCATGATTAGTGACACCTAAACTATAGGTCTCTCATGCTTCCTTGCATAACTCACTAGGCATGTTTTTTACTATTTCCTAATCATCTGAAGCCTTCCAAATTCAGCCCCAACTATCCTAAACTCCTCTCCTAGGCATATACCTATCCCCTTGGGTCCCTTTCCCCTTGGACACAAGCACCATAAGTTATACTATAGCATTAGATGCTAGGGTGTCTACTTTTCAATGCTATTGTCCAAGTCACTCTTAGCCTCAAATGATCAGATTTCCCTAGTTCCTTATCTTTTCCTAATCATCCTAATGAAAATTCATCTAACCTAGGATCATTAGTTTCCCTATAAAATCCTATTCAAGGGTCATTTAGAATGATTGGTAATCATTCAAAAGGCACAAGCTAGAAATACACTAATCACCTTCAAGCAAATATTCCTATTCTCTACATATAGCCAACCATTGTTATTTCCAACCTACTCAAGCTATCTTACAAGTCACGAGTCATCTCTAGCTTGCCCAAATTTGCATAGTACTTACATTAAATACATAGGATTTCACAATACACATTCAATTTGGGAGAAATACATTGTCCTTGATCCCTCTTTAAAGTATTGGTATGTAGGTAGTGTGCCTATACATGGGGTGTGATCACATGTTCAATGCATAATACACACTAACCCCTTTTTCTAGTTGATTCAAGAGCACTTATCAAGCCTAAGGAGGAAATAGAACTCTAAGAGATAAAATTAGTTGCACATGGAGCTCCATAGATGATTGAGACTTGAAAATTTAGAAATAAAGCCTTTAGAAGCATCAGAATAGAACCCAAAAAGCTTAGAGGAAGCAGATCAAAAAGACTATAGCACTAGACCCTAAATTGTCTAGTTTTTGATGCTATTATCTAGGAAAAAAATAGACTTCTGGGTCCTATTTCTAATAGTCTACCTAGTCAACTCATTAATTTGCAATTCTAGATTCCTCCATCTCAGTCCAAAAATTAGATAAGTTCACTTTTTATACCTTTTCTTGCTATTTTTAGTAATTAATTGATCAAATCTAGATTTAATAAATTAGTAGGTTAATTAAGGCACATTTATATACTAGTTTTTTCCTTAATCTTTACCTCTTTACTAATTAGTAAATTAAACACATAGTTTCCCAAAAATAGTAAAACATGTGGTGAACTCAACTTGCTTCTAATTTTCACACAAAAACCTTAAAAACCCTAGGGCTAATTATTTTTTATTTTTTTCAATATTTTCCTAATTTTTCTAGAATTTAAAAATAAAAAACTACAAATTTTTCAACAATTCACTCAGACCTTAGTTTACACATATTAGGTTTTTTTCGCATGAAACCACTTCCAGACCACTAGGAAAAATATTATGCTAATTTTAGAAATATTTTCAGATTTTTCCTAATATATTTCAAGTCAAATATACAAATTTTTAGTAAATTTTTCAAATTATCATTTCAAACCCTAGTTACATCAACTAATTCCTAGTAAATTTATAGCATTATTCCACTTATTTTTTACAAATTTTGATTGAATATTAAGATCAAAAAATCATTTTCAAATTAAAAAATTCATAAGTATTTTCCAAATTATTTTTTGAAAAATCCCTAGTTGCATACACTAGGTCCTATTGTATCTTAAGGTATCACCTTACATAGATAGCCAAATTTCAAAAATGATACTTATTTACAAATGTTTCTTACATTTCTTTAAAATAATAAGGAAACTATAATAGGCCCTATCATGTACATGAATGATGAATTTTATCACATGTTAGTACAAAGTTTCATTCTTTTCCTTGCATGTTTTCTTTTTATAGTATGGAATGATATTCAACAAACTATTGTTACATATTTTAAGACACTTCTTACCCTATCTCCTATGGAAGCCATCTTCCATAATGACTATTGTTGCATGGTTGATTTGACCATCTCATAAGTTACTACCCATCACCAGAGATCCTAACTAGCATAATTCATCTTTCCACCTCCCCACCCTATCAATTATCTATGCTCTCCTCCCACACACACTACTAATCCTATATATATATTGGATAATGTGTTTATATCTATTTCTCAACCTAATCCTATATAAATAGTAGATAATGTAGTTATAGCTATTACTCAATATGTCATTATCCCTCCTCCACAAGAACCCTACAATCCACCTGTTCCATCCCACCCCTAACCTATCCTATTACATAATCAAATGCAACCAAGGCATATGATATTATGGATCAATTACACAATACTCGAATTAAAAATTTCAATGTTAGAAATACTCTAAAAAGATAATGTGTTTAAGGACATTCTTTATCAATGACTCAGTCAGTATTCCATACTAGCTAACTCTGAGCCTGCTTATTTTTCATCCATGGTTAATACACTAAAAAATATCAAAGATGTCATTTCTTTTGATAAAGATAACACACCATCTTAGAAAGTTATTGATCAAAATTTACCACTATTCATATAGATTCAAATTAAAACTAGTGTAGTAAAGAGAGTTCTAGTTGATAATGGTTCTAGAAAAAATATATGCAATATCACATTATTATAGGCTATGGGTGTCAATATGGCATCCATTTAAAAATCATATAAGACCAATAAATGGTTTGATGATATACCATGACAAACATTGGGCACCATTGCATTAGATATCATATTAGGGCTAAAAACCCTTATTACCCAATTTTAGTTTATGCCCAATCCTCTCCATTATAATCTTTTACTTGGATGACCATGGATACATGCTATGCAAGCCATTCCTTCTACTTTACACTGATGTGCCAAGTTCATTCATGATGGATATCTCTACACATGTCCAATAGATAATCAACTATTTAGATGCTACTAAGTTATAGAGTCATCTTCCACTATTTTTCCAGATGAAACACCTTCTCTTATTATATAGTCACCACCTCATCATATTCTATTGGATAAAATACATACATATGAGGTGGGAGAAACCAACACATATCATGTTTCTCAAACTCTAGATTTATCTCCAACTCTAGCTTCTCAACCAATTATAATAGCTCCAGTCACTCTAGAAGTCATAGTAAAAACACTTGTTACACTTATGCCATCACCAATAGCAGTTCTAGTAGGGGCAGTTGCTCCCATAGATATATCCCCTTAGACTAATATAGATACTCTCCTAGCATCATCACCTTCTCCTATGATAGTTACTAAGACTTATATATCATAGTTACCCCTTATGGTAAATTTAGAGTTATCTTATCTGCATGATAACTTACATATCACAGTTACCCCTTATGGTAAATTTAGAGTTATCTTATGTGCATGATGTTGATACATATTCCCAAGCTACCTCAAATGATGATGATACAATACCCACACTCAGATGATTATCTATGTGGATTAAACTTTACACTAGTTGGCCCAAGAGAATATCAAGATGATTATAGATCACTTATTAAGCATCCTATAGTTAACATGGTCACTTCTACAATGAAAAGGATAATCATTCAGATTCAAATAGGAAGTACACAACATTGACCATAGATGTTACTATAGATGTTACTTGATCACAAATTAATCAAGCTTCTTATAATATGACATAGATCTATCATCAGATTATCAAAAAAAGAAGATAAGTCATTTTGCCTTTTTCATAAGATCATCAGCCATGATACTGACTCATGTATAGATTTATAATAGTGATTGGATAAACTAAAATATTAAGGAATTATTCAAATCACAACTCCATTAATAGCACCAACACCACTTCCAATGAAATCACTCACCAATAAGGCTAAATGACTAAGAGAAATAGTTGCATCTCCACCACTAGAGAAAATTTTAGTTCATCTTTGAGTTGATGACAACATGAACATAGCATTTCCAACATATGATGATACTATTGATGATGATCTTGATGCATTTGATGACACTCATAATTTGTTCCTCCATTTTTATCTCTGGCAACCTCTATCTTAGGATCCTTTCCCACCCTCAGACTAATATCTATTATATTATGATGTTATGTTTGTACATACTTTCCTTTCTTGCATTGCTTGTATATAAACTTATTCTACTTGATTGTACATAGTTTATTCCAAAAATACAAAAACAATACAAAATTCAAAAATGTAAATATGTCATTTGTATGCATCATCTATGTTTCTTCCATTGTTAAAATATTATGATAGACTTACATTATGTTTTTTTTTATAATTTTTTGTTGATTTATCTATGTTACCATGTTTCACTTGATCTTCTTTGAGTGTGTGCAGTACATATAGATCCTTCATTGCTTTACTCCACCCATTGATGGGGCATCTTACTTATACATTCTAGATACACATCGATGCATCTACCCAGTAGGGGCACACTCTACATGGCTACACCATCCAGGTTATGTCATTATCACACTCCACACTCTATACATCTTGTGTAATACATACCTTACTTGATTACATAGATATCACATCAACATCCAATAGCATTTATCACACTTTTGTATTTCATAGCATATATATTATTCTTGTACCACATATCTTGTATATTATTACTTCTTACTTTCTATAGTTAGATGCTTGTCTATATTTCTAGTACAATACATTACTCCATTTGTTCTTTGATTAGCTAGATGATTTTTCATTTTCTAGTTCTTGTTTGCTTCCTACTTGCATTTTAGGAGATTTGACAATGTCCTTTGCTTCTATCTATATTATGTGTATCTTTGGACATTTGCCAATGTGGTTTGTGTGTGCCTTCTAGCTTTTGGCCTTTATGATAATATTTATTTGTTACCATTATATATGTATGTAGCATTTAAACATGCCTTATATGCTTTGCATGTCTATTTAGCACCTTGGCCACCCTTGTGTGTTTCTTTCTTTGTATGTTTGTTGCTTGATTATTTCTCTTTGTGTATACAATGCCATGATTCCAATAATACATTTACCTTATTTATTGTATGCCATGATGTACATCATGCTCCATCCCTCCATGATAATAAAAAACTAATGACTAACATTGCACATTTTAGCTTTCTTTTTATACACATGATATTACATTATTATATCTATCTAGGCATACCCCTTTGGATCTAACAATCTCTCTATAAAACTTATGTTATATATTGAGGTCATGAATATCAATTATATATCAAAAAAATTCATAGATTAACACACTTATAGGGCTTATTATTTTGAGGGCAATCATTATAGGTCTTCATTCCTACCCTCAAAAGAGGGGGCAATAAATAGGGGCTTTGTCACAAAGATCATATCTCCTAAATGATCAAAAAAGTAGTTTTAAAATACATAGTCAAGATTCTAGAATTCAGTACATGTAGGCCAAATCATATAAATAACAAAGAACACAATCCAATTTTTAGTTTTGGCTTTGGAAAATAGCACCAAAAATGGGACTATAGCATTGGACCCTAAAGTGTCTAGTTTTTAATGATATTATCCAGATAGCAAACTTTCTAGTTTTTCTAAAATTAGGTAGAGGGGTGAGTTTAGTCATGGTTTTTCCATAATAGTATAGTCCAAAATAAAACAAGTTTTAGCACTTATTTTCTTAGAAAATCTAAATACAGGGGGCATCATGTATAGCATGAGGGTTTCCACTTATATTTCAGACATGGTAGTTGATACAACTTTTAGTTTAGAATCTATGTTCTAGACACCAATTATTGGGGGCAATGTGTACGGCACATGGGCCTTTTCTTTTCCAAGTTTAGTACATTTTTCTTGCATGTTCCTAGTAGTTGTGTGCCTTACTCTATCTACAGGTGGTTGGAATCATTTTTATCTAAACTTTCATACAAGTTTTCTTCTTGTATACCTGAGTTCCTAAGTGGATTCCTAAGCCTTGATTCTATTTTTGGAGGGGCTTCTATACAAGTCCAATCTCTATCTTTCAAAGTGGCCAACATTGGCTTAGCTTCCATTTACATTCAACTATCCACACCAACATTTTAAGATTACAACACATTTTTAGGCTTCATGAGCCATCTCATATGACATTAAAATTATACTAGTATATTTCTATTCATCTTCACATCATGAGGCAATGATGGAGCCAAAGGACTAGCTAGCCTTTATATTCTTGAGCCACCTATTTAGAGGGATTAGACACATAGTTCAGACATCTATTAGCACATGTATGATTCATTAACTTCACATAGTTGGAAATGATGGAGGCAAAGGGCCTACCTTTTCATTTTTGAGCCACCTTTTAGGGGATCGAGCACTCAACTCATCCATCGATATAACTCTTGCTTCAAACATACATCTAGAATCACTCAGCACAATCTAGTAGCACAACAAGTTTTGTATTGGTTCATGTACTTGGTAAGGTGTATTCATTCCTTTCTCTTCCTTTCTCTCTCTTTACCTATCTTTGTACATTCTTATTTTATATATAACATATCTAGTAATAATTGATCTACTTTCACTTTACTTACTTACAAATTTACACAGTACAATGTGCTCTCACTACACACATTCCAACATCACACATCTTCTTATGCTTAGCCTCACAAGTAAGATTAGGTACACTTCTATTTTTTCCTTTATCCTAATATTTCACTTTGCTACATACTTAGAATAAAGGGGGGGGAGGTAAATGTAATCACATAAAAATGAAATTTGTAGAACTTGAGCATGACTTGTGACACCTAAACCATAGGTCTTTCTTGATTCCTTGCATGACCCACTAGGCATGTTTTTTACTATTTCTCAATCATCTAAAGCCTTTTAGATTTAGACCTAACTATCTTGGACTCTTTTCCTAGGCACAAACCTATCCACCAGGGTCCCTTTCCCCTTGGACACTAGTGCCATAAGTTGGAACATAAAATTGGACCCTAGGTTATCCACTTTTTGATGCTATTATCCAAGTCACTCTTAGCCTCAAATGATCAAATTTCCTTGATTCCTTTCATTTTCCCTATCAGCCTAATGTAAAGTCATCTAACTTATGATCATCATCAGGCACAAGCTAAAAATACACTAAGCACCTTCAAGAAAATATTCCTATTCTTTACATATGACTAACTATTGCTATTTCTAGCCTACTCAAGCTATCATACAAGTCATGAGTCATTTCAAGCTAGCTCAAATTTGCATAATACTTTTATTGCATACACATGATTACATAATACACATTCAATTTAGGAGAACTATATTATCATTGATCCCTCTTCAAAGTATTGGTATGTAGGTAACATACCCACACATGGGGTGTGATCACACATTTAGTGAATAATACACACTAACCCCTTATCCAGTTGAATCAAGAGCACTTGTCAAGCCTTAGGAGGAACTAAGACCTTAGGAGACAAAATCAGTTACACACAAAGCTTTACAGATGATTGAGACTTGTAAATTTAGATATAAGCCTCAAGTAGCATCAAAATAGAACCCAAAAATCTTATATTAGGTAGATCAAAATGAATATAGCATCAAAAATAAGACTATAGCATTGGACCCCAAAGTGTATAGTTTTTGTCACTACTATCTAGGTAAGAAACAAACTTTTGGGTCCTATTTTTTATAATCTACCCAGTCAGCTCATCAATTTATAGTTCTAGATTCCTCCATCTCAGTCCAAAAATTAGCTAAGTTCACTTTCTATCCCCTTTCTTTCTATTTTTAGTAATTAATTGATTGAATCTAGATTTAATAAATCAATAGGTTAATTACGACACATTTATTTACTAATTTTCCCCTTAATCTAGACCTCTTTACTAATTAGGAAATTAAACACTTAGTTTCCCAAAAATAGTAAAACACCAACACAAAATAATCATAGAGAAAAACTATATTGTAGTCCACATGTATCTAAACAATAAATAGTCTAGTAAATAGCCAACATTGACTAATCACTTCCTATATAATAGGAAGGCACACTAACAATAAACCTATTAATAGAGATATGGGTATAAAAAATATATATTGTTTCTATAATAAATATATTTTACTAACCAACTATACATGATATATTATTAATATATCAATGTAACGAACCACTGACTTACTATATGGTAATTACTATTTAGTAAATAGTAATTTACCTAATAGTAAAAACATAAATGTGAACACTAATGTTAAGTTATCCCTAACACAATTGGTGTTATAGACCTGAGTAGTCGCTTCTCTCCTTTTGTTGATGTGTTTTTAATATCATGTAACATGTTTTAAGGATCTAACAACACCTTTTGATCTAGGCCTTCATGGATTTTGCTCCCAAAACTCACTTCATAGTCATGCACATAGGCCAATGTGTCTTGAGTGTTTAACCTATACTATGTAGCTACTTGGATTGATCATACCTTTAGGGATACTAAGGAGGATTTATGCCATTAAAAATTTGGGATCATCTAACCATTATTATTCATTATCATTCATATAAATTAGGCATTCTAAGTGGTTGGGTAGACTTAGATGCACCTAGGCCATTGCTCATGTCGAAGTGAGCTTGCTTGGTCATTTATTCAAGTTTCCTTCTAAAAAATATGACATCTATGATCTAATTCTCTATTTTATCTCTCCCTCTTCATGTTCTTATAGCATTTCATATTTAATGTTCGGGACAAATTGCTTGTAGCCTTGTAGGTAGTGGCCTATGTGTTTGACTATTAAGAAGTTCTCAAATAGGACCCTAAGCAAAAGGAGGGATTTCATGCTATATTTGATATTCAATTAACCTTTCTTGAATCCAAATAACACTATTTAGGTAGTCATATTAACCAAATATGTCTCTTCTTTGCATTTTTGAGGTTTAGTTGTATATGATGGTTTAGGAAAACCCTTTGAAGGTTAGGCCTGAATTGATCTCCTGTACTTGGTCACAGTTTATCAATAGCATCCATAATTGAATAGACCCTATTCACATAGTTACATTGACCATTAATACTATTATGGAGCATTTGATCTTGTTTTCATGCCTTGTGATTGGTCATAAGGGCTTAAACCTATAGGTGATGGTCATAGGGTCTTATGGAGTTTTAAATTTGGAACTCAAAGAGTATTATGGGGTGAATTTTCTTGATGAGACCATTAGATATTAGATTTTCCTTGATATTTTCATATGAAATTTTGATTCATGTTCAAGATCACCTATGGGGACCTTATAGACCCTTATTCATACACTAAATAGGTTAAGACAGTTGGAGTTGGTTGACCAAGGATATGAAGGGAGAAAATGAAACCTAGGACTTTACAAATACCTTAAACTCTTTCATTGAACCTCAAACTTTACTAAAGAGTTTTAAGAAATAATTTCAAATTTGGTTCATAGTTTATTATCCTTAAGATCCATAATGAAGCTTGATCCTTGTGATAGAGGAACTCTTCTACATGAATACAGCATCTATATTTCCTTTGTGGCACTCTAATAACCTTTAACAACCACCATCATGAAATATTCAATCCATATTTACACTGAAGGTCAAATTACATAGGTATTCTCACTTGAAGATAGGATCTTGAAGGATTTGAAGGTTCACCAGATCATAATTATGTTCAAGAGACAATAAGATCTAAATAATTCCAATAAAATCATCATTCAACCTCAAACCATTGTTCATTTTTAGATATATGAAAAACACTAGTTTCCTACATTTTATAAGGTTTTCAAATCTTTAAACATCATTTATGGGTAGGAATAGGGAAATTAGGGGTTAATAAAAATTTTAAAACATGAAGTATGGCTAGGGGAAGTTGAAAAGTCATTCTTTCCCATGTTTGGGCCCCTTTAGTGGAAAATAAAAGCATTTGACTTATTAAAGAACACCCTTTGCATATGAAACCATTGTATCATGGGTTTATGGTGATAATTGAGACATTTTAGGGCATAATTGATAGTCTTGTTGGTGTTTTGGGGTCAAAATAACATCATTCCATGGTTAAACACCCTTTTAGAGTCAAATACATGCATAGTTCTAAGTGAAACATCAATTGAAGGAGATACCTTAATATTTTCTAAAGAACCTTAAAGTATATTAAGGTTTCAAACAAGTTTCAAACATACTCTTCCATACTAGTCTCTAATCTCTTGAATTCTACCTCATGTTACATGTTGTTGGCATGCTCACATGGCTAGTTATGGCTACAATAATCACAAGTCATCGATTTCATGAGTGATTTAGGTCATAAGGACCATATTAAGAATTGACATGGGATCTTATACATAACTATTATAGAGTAGATAATTTACACATTCTCTAGAAGGGGTGAAAAATAACCACCATACCATATTTTGACATATCACCTCACTTGAACATATTGCCTTGATATAATAAC
Source organism: Torreya grandis (assembly GCA_037957365.1). Taxonomy (NCBI): domain Eukaryota; kingdom Viridiplantae; phylum Streptophyta; class Pinopsida; order Cupressales; family Taxaceae; genus Torreya; species Torreya grandis. The sequence goes on from JARHVA010003647.1 coordinate 1,718,109, forward strand.
CAGTGATCCTCATTTTAAACTAACCTAACACTTTAAGTGATATGAGAAGGGTGACCATAGGTGAGCTTAGGTACTCATGGCATAGTTTGAATCCTTTCTAACCCTAAGGGTAGAAATAAGTCAACATTATTTGTGACTCTGAAGGCTTGACCTACCTACTGGTCAAGAAGACCTAGGATCTCTTGTATATCAATCATGTTTTAGATGAAAGACTATTTGACTAAACTGATACCTCATGATTAATATATTCAAACCTTGAGGACTAATACAGATACACACACACACACACACACACACACACACACACATGTATATGTATATGTATATGTATATATATGTATATGTATATATATATAAGAGACACAATAAAACAAAAAGGAACATAATAAGGACATGCATCAATAAATAAATAAATAAGAACATGATAAGACAAGCTACTAACAAAGTATGTGTCATAACACTTAGATGAAGGAAACCTGAACTACTATGTACAAGATAGTTTTATGATTTCTAGTAATAGTAATTAATGAATACCCCATTGATATGGATAGGGAGTTCCTCACCATTCATATTGGCCAATTAGAAAGCATTGTTCTCTTTCTAGCTAGTAATAATATATGGTCTACTCTACAGACTATCAAACTTTGAGTGCTTACCTGGTTTAATATAGTCTTCTTCCCACTTGACCATAATTTCACCTTATTGGGATGTCTTTCAAGAATATATCTGGTTAAATGAACTATTTAATCGATTGTGATGGTACCACATATCATTCATAGCATCATCTCTTGTCTCTTCCATCTCTCTCAATTCATTCATCATTACCTCCATTGCATCACTCTCTATGAGTTCAAGTTGGTGTGTAAGTTCCAAGGCTAGTAATTCAAGTTATATGGGTAAACTTACCTCTTTTCCATAGATAAGGAGGTATGTTTAATGACCAATGGCTCTCTTAGGATTAATCATATTTTCCCATAAGGTTGTCCTTAGCTTGGTATGTCATTCCCTTTGGTTGTCCTCCATAGTTCTCTTTATTATCCTAATTAGATTATTGTTGGTAGACTCTACAGGTCCATTCCTTTATGGATAGTAGTTAGAGGAAGTGTTGAGGTATATTACATGGTTTATATCCCATTCACTCACCCTTTCACTAATGAAATATATATCATTATTTGATATGATGGTGTAGGGGATCCTAAATTTTGACACTAGACTATCATATAACTTTAAAACTAAGTTCTTATTTGCTTCCTTAAGTACCACTACCTCCACCTACCTATTAAAGTACTCTATATAAGTCAATACCCACCTATGTCCTACACTATATTGAGGGTTAATCATACCTATAAATTCTAGTCCCTAGTGCATGAAGGGCCATTCCTTGGATAGGATTAAGGGGCAAGGCATCTAGTCTTTAATTCCCTATGAACATAGCAAATTTTTGGCATCTCCTAACCCAAGCATGGGAATCCTTGAAAAAAATTGGACAAAATTATCCTACTCTTATGATCCTTGTTATTTTAGTCTTGTTTATAAAGTTCCCTTCTATAGGCCCATCATGAAAATGGTCTAAGAGATTTTCAATTTGGTCAGTTTATCCACACCTTAAGAGAATGCCATCAAGGTCATTTTTGAAAATAAATCCATTAATCAAGACATAAGGGATTGATTTTAGTATTTAATAATTCCTTCTTGTCCTACTTAATCCTATATGACACTCTCCCATTTGAATGAATCTCACCATATCTTGAGTCCAGCTAGAAAGAGATGTATGTGTAGTTACTTGGGTGTCACAATGCATTGATAAAACCACTTATTTTCCATCCTTCACATTTTATTCCAAGTGTTCACACATTCCCCTACCCCTTACCAACTTGGTGACCTTCACTTCTATGTCATATTCCATGCATTTGGTCTCCCAACTAGCTCTCTTTTCACTCAGATCCTAGTTAAGGATGAAGTCCTTGATGCTAGGGTGAATCACCATGACATAAGTTTTGTTATTAGACACCATGTGCCTAAATTTTTTGAGGCTTATCATGATTGTGAGTATATGTTTTTCCAAAAACATATATCTCTCTTGATATCCCTCTAATTATTTACTAAAGAAAGCTATGGACTACTCAAGACCCTCACTATTTTGCTTTATAATCATGGAAAAAATAGTATCATTAGTTGAGAAGGCATACAAGAACAAGTCCCTTGAAAAAATAGGGTTGAGGAGGGTGGGTGCTTAGGCAATGTCTTATTTGATAGCTTCAAATATTCTTTTCCCTTCATTAGTCAATGTAAAATCCTTATGTTTCTTGAACATGATGGTTAGAGGCCTTATCAATTTTGAAAACCCAGGGATATAACTCTTGATGAAGTTTATTTTGCTTAAAAAATATATAACCCCTTATTGTTTTTATGTAGTGATAGAGTAAGGATTGTACTTATCCTCTCAGGTGTTAGGAATATAGAATGTAGAGCAATATTAATGAAATAAAGATAGAAATAAAATGTTTAAAACACAACATAAGATAAACATATATTTAATGTGGTTCACCCAAAATAAGCTACATCCACACAAAAATAGTTAGTTCTCTTATTTAGTCTAAAAAATGAAGCGATAAACCTAAAATACATTCACTACAATCTCCTCTTCACTCACATACAGTGTGCCACTATGATTACAATGCCTTCATATCAAAGGAGGGTTACATATTAGGGGAAAATTGCACCAACATAATTTATACCATTAGATATATGACCTAATAGTTAACAATCCAAATTTATTATGAAATTATAATATTTTATAATGTTTTTTCATAAAATTTTGCTTCGAGAGCACTGGGGGGATCCAAACTAGGTTTTTTCCCCTGGACCCACATGAAAACCTTAGTTTGGGGGATTTACCCCCTACCCATACCCCCTATTAGGAAATGGGAATTATAATAAGATTAGGCTCCACCATCCAACAATCTCCCACTTAGAGACTCATTATTGCAACTCCATCACTAAAACTCTTCCTTGGACTTTTGTTTGACCTTTAACCCTGACATGTTTCTCATATTCTTTTTTATTCTTGAAGACCTATTAAAGTTGAACAACTCTCTAGATTATTATTTGTGACTACCTTTGTTAGCATATTTATAGGATTCTAACTTGTATGGATCTTTTCTAATTTTAATTGACCATCCTCCAAAACTAAATAAATGAAGTTATACCTAAGTTGTATATGTTTGGTTCTTGAGTGGAATGTTGAGTTATTTGATAAATGGATCTCACTCTGGCTATCACTATAGAACCTATAATCATCTTAATTATACCTCAACTCTTCCATGAACTATTGCATCCATATCACCTCCTTGATTGCTTCTGTAGCTATACCATATTTTGCCTCTATATTTGACAAAGCAACTATCTTTTATAATTTTAAAATCTAGCTAAATGTCATGTCACCAATAGTGAATACATATCCTATGGTGCTCCCCCTAACATCTAAATCTCTAGCCATGTCTACATCAGCATAACCTTATAAGGTAACATCTAACCCTTCATAACACAACTGTCTATCAGTGGTACCTCTCAAGTACCTAAGAATCCACTTGACTGCATCCTAGTGCTCCTTTATTAGATTATTCGTAAACCTAATGATAACTCTCACTACATGCACAATGTCTAGTCTCATGCACACCATATCATACATTAAACTTCCAAATAATAAATCATAGGGCACTTTGGACATGTAATTGATTTCTTCCTATATTTTAATACATTGTTCCTTGCTTAATTTAAAGTACCCTCCCAAAGGTGTACTCACTAGTTTTTCATCTTGCATAGTGAACTTGACTAACACCTTCTTGATGTACTCTTCTTGAGACAAGGTTAATTTCTCATTTTTATTATCTTTTTTTATTCTCATACCAATTATTTTCTTTGCAGTACCCAAATCATTCATTACAAATGAATTTTCTAGTTTTCTTTTAAACTCATTTATATCATGCATGTTAGACCCTGTAATAAGCATATCATCTACATACAATAATAAGATAATATATTTGTCATTATCTAATATCTTAAGATAAATGTAATGGTAAAAATGACAATCACTATAACCTTATTCTATCATAAACATATCAAATTTTAAATACCACTATCTTGGATCTTGATTTAGGTCAAACAAACTCTTCTTCAACATGCACACCATTTTCTCCTTACCATTGACTTTGTATCCCTATGGCTACTCCATATATATTTTCTCCTCTAATTCACCATGAAGTAAATCCATCTTCACATCTAATTTTTCAAGCTGTAAATGTTATACTACTACCAAAATTAAAATAGTTCTTATAAAAGTCATTTTAACTATTGGAGAAAATATTTTGTCAAAATATATAACTTTTTTTATGCAAACCCCTTTACAATAAGTCTGGTCTCTTACCAATTTTTGCCTCCATCTTCTTCCTTCAACCTATAAAACCATTTATTATGCAATGCTCTTTTACTTCCAATAAAATGAACTAAATCCCAAGCTTGGTTATAGACTAAGGAGTCCATCTCCCCTTTCATACATTGCTCCCACTTCTTTATGATTTCTACCTGCAGTACTTCTTCATAGCTTTCTAGATCACCACCATCAGTCAATAATAAATAATAAAGTGAAGGAGAGTATCATTCAAGGAGTCTACTTACTCTAGTAGATATTTTCACTACACTTTCAGGAGTTTTAGATACTTGTTATAATTATTACACATTCTAATTTTTTACCACTTTCAAAATTTCATTTCTATTGATTTCATCAAGTAATACATATTCTATATTTAGATTTTATTATTTCTTTCATTGCAACTGATCTTTATACATGAACTTCTCATTAAATATCACATATTTACTCCTAATGATTTTATGATTTTTAAAATCCCATAAATAGTAACCAAAATCATTAACTTCATATCTAATAAAAGTACATTTCTTGAATTTTACTTTAAGTTTGGTTATATTTACTTTATCAATATGGATAAATGCTTCACAACTGAAAGTCTTTTAAAAGGAATAGTTTACCATTGTGCCTATCCATGATTATTTTAGAATGACACCATCCAAAGGACTTAAAGTCCCTCTGTTCATTAAGTAAATATTAGTATCCACAAAATCTACCCAAAACTAGAAGGGTAACCTTGCATGTAATATCATGCTCCTTGCATGTTCCATGATCATCATATTCATCTTTTTTGACCCACCATTTTGTTGTGGTGTTCCTAGAACCATCTTAACTCTATGAATCTTGTTGACCATTTTTTGCCCAACAGGCTAAAAATTGGTCACCTTCTGTCCCTGTTGTTCTAGGCCATTTCTTTTTTGATTTTGCACAAGTCCAAGAATTTCTATGGACTCTACAAGTCTAAATCTATAGACTCTATAGGTCTAAATCTATGGAATATTTAGGTCTAAATCTATAGACTCTGTAGGTCTAAATCTATAGACTCTATAGGGATAAATCTATGGACTCTGCAAAGCTTGGATTTTTACTGATTCTAGAAAGAAGTTTTTCTACGAACTTTGCAAGTTAGTTTTTGGCACATGAAAGATCAGTTTAGAGAGTGATAGGTTTTACAAGGCTTCTTTAGGCTCTTGTTTGAATAAAAATCATGAAGAAGGTTGGCATAAATGAACCATTGAACCAATTCAATTACCTAGTTCAATCACTTGGTTCAATCGGCCTTGGTTCAATTTAATTAGTTCAACACCTAGTTTAATCGCTTGGTTCAATCGACCTTGGTTCAATAAATAGGTTTATCCCTTGGTTCAAACACAAAGTTTGAACACTCAATTCATTAGATAGTTCAATGAGCTTGTTTCAAGGGCTCGGCATGCAGTGTTGAACCGTTGAACCAGTCTAACGGATTGGTTCAAGTGAAAGGTTCAAAGGGCTCAGTGTGTAGTGTTGAACCATTGAACCATTGAACCTTTTTTGGTTCAATCAATCAGTTCAATGGCTTGGTTCAAGGGGATTTCCTAAAGATAAAGGGTAGGTGCCCTTGCGAAGGGTAGTTTCTGAGTCAAAAATCCCTTGTGGAGGGCAAGGAGCTTTTCAAATGTAGCCAAAGGGTAAGTTTTTGGAAGTTTGTTTGAGGCTAAATTCTTTTAGACTTTTTCTCTGAAGGAATTCCTTCAGAAAAAATTCTTGAAGGAATTTGGGGAGGCTACAGCCAAAGGACTCAAAATAATGGTGGGCAACCAGACAAATTCTCATAGACTTTTTGTCTATGGGAAAATTGTCTATGAAAAAGCTCAAAGCATAAAAGCCACAGAAAGGGGTTGAAGGAAAACCCTGACCAAGGAGGACAAAAGACCCACAAGGAAAAAGCCCATAGAAAAGACCCGATGGAACTTACCAAAGATGGTGACATATTGAAAGCTATCAATTTTAAGGAGGCAGATTAGCCATTATTTTAAAGTGATGACAGGTACACAAGCATCAATTTTAAGGTAGTGAAATAGCTATTTGTTTTTGAACTACCTGAGCACCAACCATGGAAAGAGCCCAAGGAATGTAGTGGCCTACTATAAGATCACCCTTGAGGGCTAAAAGAGTAGGAAGAAGACAAGGTTTAGAAAAAGACAAAGCAGTTCAAGTGGTAAAGAGGAGGCGAGTTATTGCTATATGGTCACCGAACGGTGTAGCCTATTTTTCTTCTAGTTTGCATTTATGAGTAGAAAAGCCATGCAAATGCCTTGAAAAGAATAATCTCTTTACAAGAAAGAGGTGTGGCCATGTTTTTACATTAATTTGGAATTCCAAAGTCAAAGCAAGAACTGACAATCAGATGGCTCCCTCTTCCCAAGGCTCAAAACACACATGGGCCAACTTGAAAAAAGAGTGCCAAAATCTTTCCCAGGAAGAACCAAGTTCTCTTCCTTTTTCTATATATTTTAAATTTCTCATTTGAAAAAAGGATCCACTCCTTTAGCCTCAAGGCAAAACTCTACCCAAAAATCTCTTAGGCTTGTAAGGCAAAGCTGCCAATTTTTACCTTGAATTAGAACTTAGCATTTTTACCTCTATCTAGGCTTTCACTTTAAAGTATATGTCTATTTTCTCTTTTGTGTTAAGTCATTGTCTTTCATGCTTTCATAGATCGATCACAACATCTCTAGTGCATTATGGATTCTCCTTTCTGTAGGTCTACCAAAAGTGTCTACAAAGGAATGTGGGTGTCTGTGAATAGGCTATCAAAGTGTGTCCCAGAACACCTTTGCTAGTTCCTTCCTCCCTGTACTTCCACGGACCCCTAGCTAACTGTTGCAAAAGAGTTTCCCACTTTAGATGAAGTGTATGGGCATTTCTCCTTGGTGAAAAGTGTATATTCAAGCTGGGTGGGTCAACTTTTTTGGTGTATCACCTTTTCATTTTTTAGACTTAGGTTATATTTTTAGTATCTCTCTCCCTTTTCATCCCCCCCCCCAATTTTTTTCATTTTATTTGTTAGTAGTAGGAGAAACTAGGGCCTAAAAAATACATCAGAGGGAGCTAGCCCTCATCTAGAGACTCTCCCCTCTAGCTTCACTGATCCCATAGGTGAGAAGGGAGTTTCCATTGTTGCGTGTAGAAAGGCAGGAGCTCAGCCTCCTGCCCCAGGTGCAATCCACCATGTCAACATTTTTTGGCATGCCCAGTGGGACCAACTAGGACAAGTTGTGTCCAAAGAGTTAAATAATTTTTGGTGTATTCTTCAACCAACTAGCCTTTGGAGGATTTTTGCATCAACACCAATGGTGACTCTGAGTTGAATCAACTGGTTAAGTAGCCTAGTGCCATCAGAAATCACATTTTTGTGTGTATAATTCCTTTTCACAAAATCATGGACCTTGTATTCCTTCATATGACTTCGATCAAACTCAAAAAATTTATAGAATCACCTCAAGCAGCTCTCTTAGTTACCCTTCAATGATAAGGGAGGTGGTGCTAGAGTTTGAGAAGCAGGTAATGGAAATAGGTAGACTGGATGAGCAGTATGATTATTAGTAAGAGCTGATGTACAAAGAGGCATGTTTGTTCAGGCAAGCTGAGGCCTTACAATCCATGGAGGAGGAGGTAGCAAAATGGAGGAATCCATTCATTTAAGGTAGTCAACCTTATGCGCCCCCTCCTATCCTAAATAAATCCCCCTCTTGTACACCAAATCATTTATATCAGATGGTGCTTGCTCACTCCAACTCATTTGATGCATCTACTCTCAATCTTGTGTGCCTAGCTTTCCAACATCAAAGGGCATCAAAGCAAACCCCCATGGAGATCAATCTTCTCAATTCTTTATATTGTGAATCTTCCATTGGGGGTAATATCACAAGCTAGCACATTCCTCTTTTAGAGACTCTTTCGATGCATCAACAGTCTCTTCCTAGCATTCCTCAACCTCCCCAAGTCTTTCAACATGATGTGCAAATTTTGAGTTGGAGGAAGGAATGCCAAGAACCATCCCAGAGCCTTGAAGAGGATGATGCTGGTGACCTCCAAGAAAGACTCTTTTAGGATAATCTAGCCTAGTAACTTGAATATTTAGAGGCTAAGATGAGACTGCTTCATGAAAGAGAGATATAACTTTTAGACCTTGTAGAGGAGCCCCAAGACCTTGGAGAAAACATAATTGCTACCTATTCACAAGAACAAAATTCCAATTTTGAGATCTTGAATTGGAAGAAAATAGTAAAATCATGGGGCAGGAAGGAGGAGAAGAAAGGTTTTTCTCAAAACCTTGAAGAAGTTGAGGCTGATCCTACTCATGATAATGTTGGTGACCTCTAAGAAAGGATCTTCCAAGAGGATATGTCTAGAAGAATTGCAGAGTTGGAATCTAAAGAGAGATTCCTCAACTAGTGTGTGATGGATGGTTCAGACCCAATGACACATTCTATGTCTGAACACACCCCATCTACACATCCCCAAGAGAGCTATCAGGCCACACCTAATATAGATGAAGTGCTAACCAAGTGGAAGGAGGAGAATCATTTGATTATAGCTCAAGGACCGCCTCCTCTTCCACATGGTTTTTCCACTTCACCCCTTCTTGAGGAAGAACCTATTCTGTAGGAGGTGAGTGAGGAGTAGAAGATCTAATCTACAGTTTCCCAAGAGGTTGTCATGAGTGATAATAAAGAATAAATCATCATCAATGCTCCTTGTGAAGGCATCATCAATAATGGAGAAGACTCAGGGCATGCATACATGCAGATGTCCCAGCAATACAAGGAGGAACATAATCATGGTGAGCTCTCTCCCCCTTTATTTGATGAACTTCCTTATTTTTTCAGTGAGGAGGACTAATATGATAAGGAGCCTAAGTTAGAGGAGGATCAAGAGAATATCTTTGAACATCTAGAGATCTTGATCTTTGAGGAGGAAAAGGATAGGCTGGTCTTCCTTGAGGAAAGCCTTGAAGAAGAAAGTTTTGAACAGAGAGGTGATGTTCTGTGGGATGAGCAATCAGTTTGTGATTATATTTTAGACATCACAAATGTCACCCTTCTTCGATAAGACCAAGAGGAAGTAGAGGATGAGTTTGACATAGCCTTTAATGAAGCAGAAGGAAATGGGTCAGACCATGATGCACTGCAATGGAGCTATACATATCAAAGGGCTTATGGTGATGAGCCAGCTACCCTTAATTTCTTGGTGAAATGGACCAGCATTCAATAAGATTCTAAGATAAAATAGAGTACATATATGTTGTAATCATGTTTGAATCTAATCCACTCGAAGGTAGGCCAACCAAGGTGACAGGCAAGAAGAGCAGGTCACCAACTCTCCTTTTCATTCAGCCACTTGTCTGGCACCATAAGTTTTCTTGCCAGGAAGGGGACTTAAGGAGTTTTCCTTTTGATCCAGGAGGGAGGCAAATATTCCTAGTTATATATATATATATATATATATATATATATATATATATATATATATATATATATATATATATTAGTTTGCTTTTAGTTTCTTTTCCTGCTATCCCTAAGTGTAGTTTGCATAGGTAATGTTTTTGGCCTTGTGTGTGTTTTCCTTTATGTGTGGGGTAAAAAGCTTCATGTTTGATTCTTGAATCTTTGGGGCTATTGCTAACCTTTATTCAAAGCTACATTCTGACTCCATGCCTAATGGACTACAAGGCAACTAGTCTCTAAGCATAGCAGGTATGTTTCCCTTGGGAGTCACCAATTTGTTGACCATTTTTTTCCCAACAGATCGAAAATTTGTCCCCTTCTATCCTTGCTATTCTAGGCCATTTCTTTTTTGATTTGGCATAAGTCCAAGAATTTCTATGGAGTCTATAGGTCTAAATCTATGAACTCTATAGGTCTAAATCTATGGACTCTACAAGTCTAAATCTATGGACTCTGCAAGTCCAAATCTATGGACTCTGTAGGTCTAAATCTATAGACTCTGTAGAGCTTAGATTTTTACTAATTCTACAAAGAAGTTTTTCTACAGACTCTGCAAGTTAGTTTTTGGCACATGAAGGATCAGTTTAGAGAGTGTTGGGTTTTACAAGGCTTATTCAAGCTCTTATTTGAATAAAAATCATGAAGAAGGTTGGCATCATTGAACCATTGAACCAGTTTAATTGCCTAGTTCAATTGCTTGGTTCAATTGGCCTTGGTTCAATTCAATTGGTTCAACACCTAGTTTAATCGCTTGGTTTAATTAGCCTTGGTTCAATCAGTGGGTTCATCACTTGGTTCAAACACTCGGTTCATCAGATGATTCAATGATCTTGGTTCAAGGGCTTGACACACAACATTGAACCATTGAATCGATCCAACGAATTGGTTCAATGGTTAGTTTAAGCAAAAGGTTCAAAAGGCTCAGCACGCAATGTTGAACCATTAAACCATTGAACCTTTTTTGGTTCAATCAGTCAGTTTAATAGCTTGGTTCAAGGGGACATCCCAAAGTTGAAGGGTAGGTGCCCTTGCAGAGGGTAGTTTCTGAGTCAAAAATCCCTTACAGAGGGTGAGGAGCTTTTCAAAGGCAGCCAAAGGGTAAGTTTTTAGAATTTTGTTTGAGGCTAAATTCTTTCAAACTTTTTGTCTGAAGGAATTCCTTTAGACAAAAAGCCTAAAGGAATTCAAGGAGGCTACAGCCAAAAGACCTAAGAGAATGGTGGGCAACCAGACAAATTCTCACAGACTTTTTGTCCACGAGAAAATTGTCTGTGGAAAAGCCCAAAGCACAAAAGCCACAGAAAGGGGACAAAGGAAAAGTCTGACTAAGGAGGACAAAAGACCCATAGGGAAAAAGCCCATAGAAAAGACCTGATGGAACTTACCAAAGATGGTGACATCCCAGAAGCCATCAATTTTAAGGAGGTAGATTAGCCATTATTTCAAAGTGATGATGGGTGCACAGGCATCAATTTTAAGGCAGTGAAATAGCCATTTGTTTTTAAACTACCTGAGCGCCAACCATGGAAAGAGCCCAAGGAATGTAGTGACCCACCAAAATATCACCCTTGAGGGCTAAAAGAGCAGGAAGAAGACAAGGTGTAGAAAAAGACAAAGGAGTTCAAGTGGCAAAGAGGAGACGAGTTATTACTAGATGGTCACCAAATGGTGCAGCCTATTTTTCTTCTAGTTTGCATTTATGAGTAGACAAGCCACACAAATGCCTTGAAAAGAATAGTCTATTTATAGGAAAGAGTCATGGCCATGTTTTTACATTAATGTGGAATGTCAAAGTCAAAGTAGGAACTGACAATCAAACGGCTCCCTCTTCCCAAGGCTCAAAATGCACATGGGCCAACTTGCAAAAAGAGTGCCAAAATCTTTCCCAGAAAGTGCCAAGTTCTCTTCCTTTTTCTATATATTTTAAATTTCCCATTTGAAAAAAGGATCCACTCCTTTAGCCTTAAGGCAAAACTCTACCCAAAAATCTCTCGGGCTTGTAAGGCAGAGCTGCCAGTTTTTACCTTGAATTAGAACTTAGCATTTTTACCTCTATCTAAGCTTACACTTTAAATTATATGTCTATTTTCTCCTTTGTGTTAAGTCATTGTCTTTCATGCTTTCACAGATCGATCACATCATGTCCAGTGCATTGTGGATTCTCCTTTCTGTAGGTCTGCCAGAAGTGTCTACAGAGGAATGTGGGTGTCTGTGAATAGGCTGCCAAAGTGTGTCCCAAAACACCTTTGCTAGTTCCTTCCTCCCTGTACTTCCATGGACCCCTAGCTGACTATTGTAAAAGAGTTTCCTACTTTAGATGAAGTGTATGGGCATTTCTTCCTAGTGAAAAGTGTATATTTGGGCTGGGTGGGTCAACTTTTCTGGTGTATCACCTTTTCATTTTTTAGACTTAGGTTTTGTTTTCAGCATCTCTCTCTCCCTTTTCATCCCCCCCTTTTTTCATTTTATTTGTTAGCAGTAGGAGAAACCAAGGCCTAAAAGATACATCAAAGGGAGCTAGCCCTCATCTAGAGACTCTCCCTTCTAGCTTCACCAATCCCATAGGCGAGAGGGGAGTTTCCATTGTTGCATGTGGAAACGCAGGAGCTCGGCCTCATGCCCTAGGTGCAATCCACCGCGTCAACTAATCCCATGGGATGAACAATATTTATCAAATTCCTTATTGCAGTATTCACCTCTAATGTTTGATTTAACACACTTCAACTTATTTCTTATCTCATTCTTAACCAAATATTTTAATTTCTTAAAAGTATCAAAAACATAAAAAAAAATTCATATGCAATAAACCTAAGTTTTTCTAGTTGCATCATCAATAAAAGTAACATAATAATAAAATCCACAAAGGGATAATATATGAGTTGATCCTCATACATCTATATGAATAAACTATAAATTTCCATCCTTATTTATCTTTCCAACTCTAATAAATTTGGCTCTCTTCTATTTTACATACACATAATGCTCATAAAAATTCAAATCCACCTTCTTCAAATCTGGCAACAAATTCTTTGAGTGGAGAACTTACATCCCCTTCTCACTCATGTGCCCAAGTCTATGGTGCCATAATTTTATAGCTGATTATGTATAATTTAAAGCAATAGAATATTTAACATTACCTTTAGATAAATATAGTGTACCTACCTTCTCTCCTTTTATTATCATTAGTGATCCTTTAGTGACCCTCCATGAATTTTCTACAAATGAAATTGTGTAGCCCTCACTTCTCAACTGACCTACTAAAATTAGATTTATTATCAACTTATGAACATGACTCACCACTTTTATCAACCATTTATTTACATTTTATAATTTTATCTCTATCTTACCCTTTCCTACAATTTTATAGTGTTCACCATCACCTAAATAAACTTGTCCAAAATAAAATTGAACATAGTCTTGAAAATATTTCTTATAGGGTGTAGCATGAAATGAAGAACCTGAATATAAAACCCAATAATCTTTAATATCACCTAAATAAAGGTTTAAATCATCTTATAACACATCACCTATTACATTTTCTTCCTGATTTTTATCATTTTGTCCATCTCCTTGTTTTCCTTTTTGAAACCAACAATCTTTCTTTAGGTGTCTTTTTTCCCATAAATCTAGAACACCAATGTTCCTCTAGATTTGGATCTACCCTTCTTAGACTTCACATGATTCCCTAGGCCCTTTCCTCTATCCTTTTATCTTCCCCTACTCTCCATATTCAAAGCATTACCTAATGTCTCACCTATGTTTTCCCATCACATTTCCTCATTAAGAATATCACCAATAACATCATAAAACTTTAAAGTGTTTAAACCAGAGACAAAATTACTCATATCTATGACTAAGCCATTCTATATTTCTAGAAATGAACACAAAATCAAATGATCCCTAACCTCATCATAAAATTTTACTCCTATAGAGCTTAACTAATTTGTGATTGTGTTAAATTCATTTAAATGATCAGTAATAGACCCACCTTCTGACATCTCTAGATTAAATAAAAGCTTCATAAAAAATAGCTTGGAGGTGGAGGATTTTTCATACACTATATCCAATGCCTTTATCACATATATTATTTTCATTTATTTTGAAATATTAAATGCCACTAATATTTCCATGCATAATCATATTGTTCCTAGTACCTTTCTATCAAGAACTTCCTAGTCTTCATCTTTCATAGTATTCGACTTCTTTTCTATTCTACCCAATGGTAGGAAAATATCCTTTTGATATAGATATTCCTCCATTTGTATCTTCCATAGCTAGTAGTTTTGGCCATTGAACTTCTCAAACTTGAACTTTTCTTCTTCTACCATTATTCCCACTCGAACTAGGAACCCTCTTTTTCTATGAATTTATATGCCAAATAAACCTTTAGCTCTGATACTAGTTATTAGGAATATATAATGCAAAGTAATATTAATGAAATAAAGATATAAATAAAATGAAAAAAATACAACACAAGATAAACACATATTTAACATGGTTCACCCAAAATGGGCTACATCCACATAGAAACAACTAGTTCTTCTCTTATTCATTCCAATAAATGAAGGGATAAACCTAGAACACATCCACTACAATCTCCTATTCACTCACATGTAGTGTGCTTCCATGATTCCAATACCCTCATAGCAAAGGAGGGTAACATATTAAGGCAAAAATACACCAACATAATTTCTACCATTAGATTTGTGACTTAATAGTGAATGGTTCAGATTTACTATGAAATTACAATATTTTACAATGCATTTTTCACAAAAAAAATCTTCAGGGATGCTACCCCCAAACCCCTACCAGGGGGGCTCCAAACTAGTTTTTGGCCCCCTAGACCTCCAAGACAACTTTATTAGGAGGTTTTTCTCCCCACACCCCTTGTTGGGAACTAAGAACTATAATAAGATTAGGATCTACCATCTAGTAATCTCCCACTTGAAGATTGATTGCTAAAATTACATCATTACAACTCTTCCTTGAACATTTATTTGAAATTTAACCCTAACATGTTTCTCATCTTCTTTATTATCCCTATAGACCTATTAAAGTTGAACAACTCTCCACCTTCTCTTTTGTGACTACCTTTGTTAGCATATCTATAGGATTTTGACTTGTATGGAACTTTTCCAACTTCAAATGACCATCCTCCACAATTGAATGAATGAAGTAATACCTAAGTTGTATATGTTTGGTTGAATGTTGAGTTATTTGATAAATGGATCACACTTTGGATATCACTATACAACTTACAATCTTCTTACTTCTACGTCAACTTTTCAATTAATAGTTACATCCATATCCTCTCCTTGATTGTTTTTGTAGATGTAACATATTTTACCTTGATAGTTGACAAACCAACTATTTTCTAGAAATTTGAAATACATCTAACTAATGTGTAACCAATAACGAATATATAACCTATGGTGCTCCTCTTACCATCTAAATATCTAGTCATGCCTGCATCAACATAACCTTATAAGGTAAAATTTGACCCTTTATAGCACAACTATCTATCAGTGATACCTCTTAAGTACCTAAGAATCCACTTGGCTATATCCCAATACTCATTTTATAGATTATTCATAAACCTATTGACAACTCCCACTACATCCACAATGTCTAGTCTCATGCACACCATAGCATATATTAAACTTCTAATTGTTTAATCATATGGCACTTTGGACATGTAATTGGTTTCTTCATATATTTTAAGACATTTTTCCTCGATTAATTTTAAGTTCCCTCCCAAAGGTGTACTTACTAGTTTTGCATCTTGTATATTGAACCTAACTAACACTTTCTTGATGTACTCTTCTTGAGACAAGGTAAAAATTTTATTTTTCTTATCTCTTTTTATTCTCATACCAAGGATTTGATTTATAGCACCTAAATCATTTATTTTAAATGAATTTTCTAGTATTATTTTGAGATCATTTATATCATGCATGATAGACCCTATAACAATCATGTCATCTACATACAATAATAAGATAATATAGATACCATTATCAAATCTCTTAAAATAAACATAGTGGTTAGAATGACATCTACAATAAACTTGTTATGTCATTAACATGTCAAGTTTCAAATACCACTATCATGGAGATTACTTTAGACCATACAAACTCTTCTTCAACTTACACACCATTTTCTCCTTAGCATTGACTTCATATCCCTGTGGCTACTCCATATATATTTCTTTTTCCAAGTCACCATCAAGGAAAGTCATATTCACATCTAACTATTCAAGGTGAAAATATTCTATTGTTACCAAACTTAAAATATTTATTATAGAAGTCATTTTAACTATTACAAAAAATATTTTGTCAAAATCTATACCTTTTTCTGTGCAAACCCCTTTACAATAAGTCTGGGCTTGCACCTCTTTTTGCCTCTATATTCTTCTTTCAACCTATAAACCTATTTATTATAAAATTATCTTTTACTTATAGTTAATTGAACCTAATCCCAAGTTTGGTTATGTACCAAGGAGTCCATCTCCTCTTTGTTGCCTTGCTTCCACTTCTTTCTGGTTTCTACCTACATTATTTCTTCATGGCTTTCTGACTCACCACCATTAGTCAATAATAAATTAAAGGAAAGTATCATTTATGGAGTCTAATTACTCTAATATATCTTCTAATTACACTTTCATTAAGTCCATATCTAATAAAAGTGTATTTCTTGAATTTTACTTCAAGCTTGGTTCTATTTTCTTTATCAATATGAACAAATACCTCACAACCAAAAGTCTTTAAAAAAGAATAATCTACCTTTTTACCTATCCATGATTCTTATGGAATTCTACCCTTCAAGGGACTTGAAGGCCCTCTATTTATTAAGTAAATAGCAATATCCATAGTATCTACCCAAAACTGTAAGGGCAACTCTACATGTAATCTCATGCTCCTTGCACATTCCATGATTGTCCTATTCATCCTTTTTGACACACCATTTTGGTGTGGTGTTATTAGAACTATATTCTCTATATAAATCCCATGGGATGAATTAAATTATCAAATTCTTTGTTGTAGTATCCATCTCCATTATCTGATTGAACACACTTTAACTTATTTTTTGTCTCATTCTCAACCAAAGTTTTCCATATACTAAAAAGTATTAAAAAGATTAGGTTTTTTGTATGCAATAAACCCAAGTTTTTATAATTGCATCATCAATAAAATTAACATTATAACAAGAATCACCAAGGGATTATACTTGAGTTGATACCCATACATCGGTATGCACAAGCTCTAACTTTTCATCCTTTTTTGTCTTTCCAACTCTAATAAATTTGACTCTCTTTTATTTTCACATGCACATTGCTCATATAAATCCAAATCCACCTTCTTCAAATCTAGTAACAAATTCTTTGAGTGGAGAACTTAGATCCCCTTCTCACTCATGTGCCTAAGTGTATGGTGTCATTATTTTATATCTACTTCTATAGAAGCTAAATTAATAGAAGAGTTAACATTACCATTAGATAAATATATTTTACCTACCTTATATTCTTTTTCTATTACATATGATCCTTTAGTGACCTTCCATTATTTTTTTGTAAATATAATTGTGCAACCCTCATTTCCTAACTACCTTACTAAAATTAGATTTCTTCTCAACTCAGGAACATGGTTCACCTCTTTTAATATCCATTTGTTTCTATTCTATAATTTTATTTGTATCATACTCTTTCCTAAAATTTTATAAGGTTCACCCTCACCCAAATAAACCTATCCAAAATCACCTTGAACATAGTCTTGAAAATATTTTTATAGGGTGTAACATGAAATGAATCCCCTAAATATAACACTAAAAAATCATTAATATTATCTAAAGAAATAATTAAATCATCTTGTAACACATCACCTACTGTATTTTCTTCTTTATTTTTATCTTTTTCTCCATCTATTTGTTCTCCTTTTCAAAACCAACAATATTTTTTCAAGTGTCCTTATTTCCCACAAATCTAACACACCAATGTTCCTCTAGATTTGGATCTACCCTTATTAGACTTCCCATGATTCTCTGGGCCCTTTCTTCTATATTTTTGTTTTCTCCTATTCTCCATATTTGAAAAATTACCTGATGTCTCACGCATGCTTTTCCATCACATTTCCTCACTAATAACATTCTAACTTCAAATTAGTTGAAATAGAGATAGAATTAATCATAGCCATGACCAAGCAATTCTATATTTTTGGCAATGATCATAGAATCAAAAGATCCCTAACCTCATCATCAAAGTTTACCTACATAGCTTAACTAATTTGTAACCATGTTAAATTCATTTAAATGATCATTAATAGACCCACCTTTTGACATCTCTAGATTAAATAAATGCTTCATAATAAATACCTTGTTGAAGGCTAAGGGATTTTCATACACTTTATCAAATGCCTTTATCATATATGTTGTTAGATTTTATTTTAAAATATTGAAGACCATTAATGCTTCTAGGCACAATCATATTGTTCCTAATGCCTTTCTATTAAGAACCTCCTATTCTTCATCCTTCACAGTCACTAGCTTCTTTGATATTCCACCCAATGGCAAGAAAAGATCCTTCTAATATAGATAGTCCTCCATTTACATTTTCCATAGTAGTTTTGGCCATTGAAATTATTGACCTTAAACTTGTTTTCTTCTATCATTGCTCCCACTTAAATTAGGAACCCTCTTTTCTTATGAGTTTATATATGAAATAAACCTTTGCCTTTAATACACATTTTTAGGAATATAGAATACAAAGACATATTAATGAAATAAAGATGGAAACAAAATACAAAAAATAAAACATAAGATAAATAAAGATTTAACATGGTTCACCCAAAATGGGCTACATCCACATAAAAATATCCAGTTCTTCTCTTATTCAATCTAACAAATGAAGGGATAAATATTCAATACATATATTGTAATCTCCTCTTCAGTCACACGTAGTGTGCCACCATGATTACAATACCCTCATATCAAACATGGGTTACATAATAGGGAAAAAATCACCAACATAATTTATACCATTAGATCTATGACCTAATAGTGAATCAACTAGATTTACTATGAAATTACAATATTTTACAATGCATTTTTAACAAAATTTTACTTTGGGGGTGCTACCCCTGAACCCCTACCAGGGGGCTCCAAAGTAGGTCACAACTCCTTGAACACATGTGATGACCTTAGTGGGGGGAATTCCCCCCCGCCACACCCCCTACTAGGAATTGGGCATTATAATAAAATCAAGATCCACCAACCAATAATCTCTCACGTAGAGATTGATTATTGTAACTCCACCACTACAACTCTTCCTTGGATTTTTCTTTAAACTTTGACCCTAGCATGTTTCTCATCTTTCTTGCTATCCCTGAAGGCCTATTGACCCTGAATAACTCTCTATATTCTCCTTTATAGCTACCTTTGTTATCATATATGTATGATTCTAATTCATATGGATCTTTTTCAATTTTAGTTGACCATCCTCTAAAACTAAATGATTGTAGTGATACCTAAGTTATATATGTTTGGTTTTTGAGTGGAATGTTGAGTTTTTTGTTAAATGGATTAGACTCTGAATATCACTATACAACCTAAAATCTTATTATTTTTTACTCAACTTTTCCATGAGCTATTACATCCATATCATCTCCTTGCTTACTTCTATAGCTGTAACATATTATACCTTAATAGTTGATAAACCAATTATCTTCTACAATTTTGAAATCCAACTAACTCTTGTGTCACCAATAGTGAATAAATACCCTATGTAGATCCTCCTTCCATATAAATACCCATCCATATTTACATCAACATAATATTATAAGGTAGCATCTAACCCTTCATAACACAACTATCTATCAGTAGTACCTCTTAAGTACCTGAGAATACAATTGATTTCATCCCAGTGCTCCTTTCCTAGATTATTCATAAATCTATTGACAAATCCCACTATATACGTAATGTCTAGTCTCATACACACCATAGCATACATTAAACTTCCAATTGATAAAGCATAGGGTACTTTAGACATGTAATTGATTTCTTCATACATTTTAGGAAACTATTAGTTTTAAGTTCCCTCCCAAAGGTGTACTCACTAGTTTTGCATCTTTCATATTGAACCTAACTAACACCTTAATGTACTCTTCTTGAGACAACATCAATTTTCTATTTTTCCTATATCTTGTTATTCTCATACCAAGGATTTGTTTTGAAATACCCAAATCCTTTATTGTAAATGAATTTTCTAGTTTTTTTAGCTCATTTATATCATGCATGTTAGACCCTACAACAAACATGTCATCTACATACAATAACAACATAATATATCTTCCATTATCTAATCTCTTAAAATAAACATAGTGGTTAGAATGACATATACTATAACCTTATTTTGTCATAAACATGTCAAATTTTAAATACCACTATATTAGAGCTTATTTTAGGCCATACAAACTCTTCTTCACCCTGCACACCATTTTCTCCTTAGCATTGACTTCATATCCCTATAGTTTCTCCATATATATTTCCTCCTCCAAGTCACCAAGAAGTAAATTCATCTTCACATTTAACTATTCAAGTTACAAATCTTCTACTACTACTAGACTTAAAATAATTATTAGAGAAGTCATTTTAAGTACTAGAGAAAATAATTCATCAAAATCTATACCTTTTTTTATGTAAACCCCTTTACAACAAGTCTATCTTTGTACCTCTTTTTTCCTCCATCTTCTTCCTTCAACCTATAAACCCATTTATTATGCAATGCTCTTTTACCTATAGGTAATTGAATCAAATCCCAAGTTTGGTTATGTACTAAGGAGTCCATCTCCTCTTTCTTACTTTGCTCATACTTCTTTCTAGTTTCTGCCTCCATTACTTCTTCATAGCTTTTTTGTTCACCACCATCAATTAATAATAAATAATAAAGTGAAGGAGAGTATCATTCAAAGAGTCTACTTACTGTGGTATATATTCTAAATACACTTTTAGGAGTTTGAGGTATTTGTTATTTTTTGCACATTCTAATTTTTTGGGACTTTCAAATTTTCATTTCTAGTGATTTGATCAAGTACTATATATTATATATTTGTATTTTCTTATTTATTTCTTTGTAGTTGATCTCTGTACATGACCCCATTAAATATCACATCTCTACTCCTAATTATTTTGCAATTTTTAAAATCCTTTAAATGGTAACCAAAATCATTAACTCTATATCCAATAAAAGTACATTTCTTGTATTTCACTTCAAGATTAGTTCTACTTTCTTTATCAATAAGGACAAATACTTCACAATTGAAACTCTTTCAAAAGGAATAGTCTAATTTTTTACTTATCCATACATCTTCTAGAATGTCACCATCTAGAGGACTTGAAGGCCCTCTATTTATTAATCAAATAGTAGTATCCACAACATCTACCCAAAATTTTAAGGGTAACCCTCCATGTAATCTCATGCTCCTTACACACTCTATGATTGTCTTATTCATCATTTCTAACACACCATTTTATTATGGTGTTCTTAGAACCATCTTCTCTCTATGAATCCCATGGGATGAACAATAATTATTAAATTCCTTGTTGTAGTATTAACCTTTATTGTATGATATAGATCACTTCAATTTATTTCCTATCTCATTCTAAACCAAAGCTTTCCATTTCTTCAAAGTATCAAAAACATCAATTTTTTTTGTATGCAATAAACCCAAGTTTTTCTAGTTGCATCATTAATAAAAATAATATAATAAGAAGAGACACAAAGGTATGATACCTAAATTGGTCCACATACATTTGTATATATAAGATCTAACTTTTCATCCTTATTTATCTTCCCAACTCTAAGAAATCTAACTCTCTTCTATTTTCCATACACAGTTCTCATATAAATCTAAATCCACCTTCTTCAAATTTGGTGACAAATTCTTTGAGTCGATAACTTGCATCCCCTTCTCACTCATGTTCCCAATTATGTGGTTCCATATTTGGTATCCATTTATTTAGAATATAAATCAATAGAAGAGTCAACATTACCATTAGATAAATATATTGTATCTACCTTCTCTCTTTTTGCTATTACCAATGATCTATTAATGACATTCCATGAATTTTTAGTGAATGTAACTATGAAACCCTCACTTCCCAACTACCCTACTAAAATTAGATTTTTTCTCAACTCAAGAACATGACTCACCTCTTTTAGAAACCATTTATTTATATTATATAATTTTATATGTATCTTACACTTTCCTATAATTTTACAAAGTTCATCATCACCCAAATAATCCTGTCCAAAATAATCTTGAACATAGTCTTGAAAATATTTTTTATGGGGCATATCATGAAATGAAACCCCTAAATCTAACACCCAAGAATCATTAATATTATCAAAATAAATGATTAAATCATCTTTTAACACATCACCTACTACATTTTCTTCTTGATTTTTATCATGTTTTCCATCTCCTTGTTTTCCTTTTCAAAACTAATAATCATTATTCAAGTGTCCTTTCTTCCTATAAATTCATCACACCAATGTTCTCTCAATTTGTACATACCCTTCTTATAATTCCCATGATTATCTATGACCTTTCAAAGCATTACCTGATTTCCCACCTATACTTTTTCATTGTAATTCTTCGCTAAGAATAACACCAATAACATCATCAAATGTTAAAGTATTTAAACTAGAGATAGAATTACTCACAACCATGACCAAGTCATTTTAGCTTTCTAGAAATGAGCATAGAATCAAAAGAGCAATAACTGATTTTTAATCATGTTAAATTCATTTAAATAATCACCAATAGACCTACCTTCTGACATCTCTAGATTAAATAAATGATTCATAAGAAATAACATGTTAGAGGCTAAGGGTTTTTCATACACTATCCAATGAATTTATCACATCCACTTTTATTTTTTCTTTCGAAATATTGAATGCCAATAATGTTATCAGGCATAGTCGTATAGCTTTTAGTGCCTTTCTATCAAGAACCTCCTATTCTTCATCCGTCATAGTCATCAAATTATTTTCTATTCCACCCAATGGTAGGAAAAGATCCTTCCAATATAGATATTCATCTATTTGCATCTTCCATAGCTGATATTTTTAGCCATTGAACTTTTTGACCTAAAACTTTCCTTCTTCAACCATTGCTCCCACTCAAACTAGGAACCCTCTTTTCCTATGAGTTTATCTGATAAATAAACCTTTAACTTTGATATCAGTTGTTAGGAATATAGAATGAAAATAAATATTAATGAAATAAAGATATAAATAAAATTCAAAAAACACAACATAAGATAAACATAGATTTAACATGGTTCATCCAAAATAAGATACATCCATAGAAACAACTAATTTTTTTCTTATTCAATCCAACAAATGAAGGGATAAACCTAAAATATATCCACTATAATCTCCTCTTCACTCACATGTAGTGTGCTACCATGATTACAATGCCTTCATATAAAAAGAGGGTTACATATTAAGATAAAAATGCACCAACATAGTTTTTACTATTAGATATGTGACCTAATAGTGAATGGTCTAAATTTACTAAAAAATTATAATATTTTACAATGCATTTTTCACAAAATTTTACTTCAAGGGTGTTTCTCCAAAACCCCCACTAATGGGATCCAAATTAAGTCCTCACCCCCTAGACCCCTATGATGACCTTAATGGGGGGTGTTCGCCCCCCCCCCCCATACCCCTATCTAGAACTAGGCATTATAATAAGAGTAGGCTCCACCATCCAACAATATTCCACTTGGAAACTGATTGTTATAACTCCACTATTACAACTCTTTCTTGAACCTTTTTTTGGACTTTGACTCTAGCATGTTTCTCATCTTATTTATTATCCATGAAGACCTATTAAAGTTGAAAAAATCTCTAGCTTCCCCTTTGTGACTACCTTTATTAGCATATCTACAAGATTCTGACTTGTATGTATCTTTTCCAACTTCAATTGACCAACCTTCAAAATCAAATGAATGAAGTGATAATTGAGTTGTATATGTTTGGTTCTTGAGTGGAATGTTGAGTTCTTTCTAAATGGATCACACTCTAGATATCACTATTAAACCTAAAATATTTTTAATTCTACCTCAACACTTCCATGAACCATTGCATCCATGTCATCTCTTTGATTACTTCTATAGCTATAATATATTCTACCTCTATAGTTTACAAAGCAACTATCTTTTGTAATTTTGAAATATAGCTAATTGTTGTGTCACTAATAGTGAAAACATAACCTATGGTGTTCCTCCTTCCATCTAAATATCCAACCATGTCTGCATTAACATAAACTTTTAAGGTAATATTTGACCCTTCATAGCATAATTGTCTATCATTGATACCTTTCAAATACCTGAGAATCCACTTGACTACATCCTAGTGCTCCTTTCCTAGATTATTGATAACCCTACTAACAACTCCCATTATATGTGCAATATCCAATTTCATTCACACCATAACATAAATTTAACTTCTAACTTGTATGTGTACTCACTAGTTTTGCATCTTGCATATTAAACCTGACTAACACCTTAATGTACTCTTCTTGAAATAAGGTCAATTTTATATTTTTCCTATCTCTTATAATTCTCATACCAAAGATTTACTTTGCATCACCCAAATCCTTCATTGCAAATAAATTTTCTAGTTTTCTTTTGATCTCATTTATATCATGCATGCTAGACCCTATAACAAGCATGTCATTTACATACAATAACAACATAATATATATGCCATTATCTAATCTCTTAAAATAAACATAGTGGTTTGACTGACATCTAAATAACTTTGTTCTATCATAAACATGTCAGATTTCAAATATCATTGTCTTGGAGCCTATTTTATGCAATACAAACTCTTCTTCAACCTTCACACCATTTTCTCCTTACCATTGAATTCGTATCCCTGTGTCCATTCCATATATATTTTCTCCTCCAATTCACCATGAAGGAAATACATCTTTACATCTAATTGTTCAAGGTGTAAATATTCTACTTTTACCAAACTTAAAACAATTCTTATAGAAGTCATTTTAACTACTAGAGAAAATATTTAGTCAAAGTCTATAACTTTTTTTGTGAAAACCCCTTTTAAACAAGTATGACCTTGTACCTATTTTTACCTCCATATTCTTCCTTAAAATTATAAGCCCATTTATTCTATAGTTCTCTTTTACCTATAGGCAATTGAACCAAATCCCATGTTTGGTTATGTACTAAGGAGTCCATCTCCTCTTTCATGCCTTGCTCCCACTTCTTTCTAGTTTATACTTTCATTGATTCTTCATAGCTTTTTGTACCATCACCATTAATAAATAATAAATAATAAAGTGAAGGAGAGTATCATTCAAGGAGTCTACTTCCTCTGGTAGATATTCTAACTACACTTTCAAGAGTTTGAGGTATTTTTTGTTGTTGTAATTATTGTACTTCTTAATTTCTTAGCACTTTTAAAATTTTATTTCCAGTGATTTCATCAAGGACTACATATTCAGTATTTGGAATTTCTTATTTCTTTCCCTACAACTGATCTCTATACATGACCTTCTCATTAAAGATCACATATATACTCTTAATTATTTTGTTATTTTCAAAATCCCATAAATGGTAACCAAAATGATTAACTCCATATCCAATAAAAATATATTTTTTATATTTTGCTTCAAACTTCATTCTATTTTCTTTATTAATATGGAAAAATTCTTCACAAAAAAAAATCTTTAAAAATGAATAGTCTACCTTTTTACCTATCCATGCTTCTTCTAAAATACCACCATCTAAAGGACTTGAAGGCCCTTTATTTATTAAGTAAACAAAAGTATCTATACCATCTACCCAAAACTATAAGGGTAACCCTACATGTAATCTCATGCTCCTTTCAGATTTCATGATTGTCCTATTCATCCTTTGTGACAAACTATTTTGTTGTGGTGTTCTTAGAACTGTCTTCTCTCTACGAATCCCATGAGATGAATATTAATTATCAAATTCCTTACTATAGTATTCACCTCCATTATCTGATCTAGCTCACTTCAACTTATTTCTTATCTCATTTTCAACTCAAGCTTTCTTTTTTTTAAAAGTTTTAAGAACATCATATTTTTTGTATGCAATAAACCCAAGTTTTTCTAGTTGTATCATCAATAAAAGTAACATAATAAGAATAACCACCAAGGGAGGATCCCAAATCAAGTCCCCATACATCTATATGCATAAGCTCTAACTTTTCATCCTTATTTATCTTCCCAACTTTGAGAAATTTGATTCTCTTCTATTTTTCATACACACAGTGCTCACAAAAATTTAAAAATATCTTATTTAAATTTGGCAACAAATTCTTTGAGTGGAAAACTTACATCCCCTTCTCACTCACATGCACAAGTCTATGGTTCCATAATTTTATATTTGATTCTATAGAAGCTAAATCAATAGAAGATTCAACATTACCATTAGATAAATAAAATGTACCTACATTATCTCCTTTTTCTATTATTAGTGATCCTTTAGTGATCTTCCATGAATTTTCTAGAAATCTAACTATGCAACTCTCACTTCCTAATTGCCATGCTAAAATTATATTTCTTCTTAACTTAGAAACATGACCCACCTCTTTCAATAACTATTTATTTCCATTATATAATTTTATCTATATTTTACCCTTTCCTACAATTTTATAAGGTTCACCATCACCCAAATAAACCTATCCAAAATCACCTTGAACATTGTCTTGAAAATATTTATTATGGGGTGTAGCATGAAATGAAGTCACTAAATATAACACCCAAAAAGCATTAATATTATCTAAATAAAGGATTAAAACATATTTTATCACATCACCTTCTACATTTGCTTCTCTATTTTTATCTTATTGTCAATCTTCTTATTTTCCTTTTTAAAACCAACAATCTTTCTTCAGGTGTCCTTTCTTCCCACAAATCCATCACACCAATGTTTCTATGGATTTGTAGCTACCCTTCTTAGACTTCCCATCATTCCCTAGGACCTTTCCTCTATCTTTTTGTCTTCCCCTATTCTCCATAGTCAAATCATTATCTAATGTCTCACACATGATTTTCCATCAAATTTTCTCACTAAGAATAACAACAATAACATCATCAAACTTTAAATTGCTTGAACTAGAGATAAAATTACTCATAGCCATGACCAAGCCATTCTAGCTTTCTAACAATGAACATAGAATTGAAAGGTCCCTAACCTCATCATCAAAGTTTACTCCTATAAAGCTTAACTAATTTGTAAACATTTTTAATTCATTTAAATGATCAATAATAGACCCACCTCCTGACATCTTCAGATTAAATAAATGCTTCATAAGAAATACCTTGTTGGAGGTTGATGGTTTTTCAAACAATCTATCCAATGATTTTATTTCATCCACTATTGTCTTTTCTATTGAAATATTGAAGACCACTGATGCTACTGGGCATAACCATATTATTCCTAGTGTCTTTCTATCAAGATCTTCCCAAGCTTCATCCTTCATAGTCATCGACTTATTTTTTATTCCACCTAATTCTATAAAAAGATCCTTATGATATAGATAGTCATCCATTTACATCTTCCATAGCTGGTAATTTTGACCTTTGAGCTTCTCAACCTCAAACTTACCTTCTTCCAGCATTGCTTCCACTCAAACTAAGAACCCTCTTTTCTTGCAAGTTTATTTCCAAAATAAACCTTCAGCTCTGATGCCATTTTTTAGGAATATATAATTTAAAGTAGTGTTAATGAAATAAAGATAGAAATAAAATGAATAAATCACAACATAATACAAACATAGATTTAATGTGGTTTACCTAAAATGGGATACATACACATATAAATAGCTAGTTCTTCTCTTATTCAATCCAACAAATGAAGGGATAAACCTATAATGCATCCAATGTAATCTCCTCTTTACTCACACGTAGTGGGTCGCTATGATTATAATGCCCTCATATCAAAGGAAGTTTACATATTAAGTAAAAAATGTACCAACATAATTTCTACTATTAAATCTATGACCTAATAGTGAATGGTCTAGATTTACTATGAAATTATAATATTTTATAATGTATTTTTCATAAAATTTTACTTTAGGGGTGCTACCCCCGAACCCCCACAAGGGGGGTTCTAAAATACATCATCTCCCCCTAGACCCCCCTGATGACCTTAGTAATGGGGTGTTTCCCCACCACACCCCCTATTAGGAATTGGGCATTATAATAAGGTCAAGCTCCACCATCTAACAATCTCCCACTTGGAGACTGATTACTACAACTCCATTGCTAAAAATATTCCTTGGAATTTTCTATGAACTTTAACCCTAACATGTTTCTCATATTTATTTTTATCTCTAAAGACCTAATAAATTTGAACAACTATCTAACTTCTCATTTTTTACTACCTTTGTTAACATATTTATAGGATTCTGACTTGTATGGATATTTTCCAACTTCAGTTGACCATCCTAAAAAATTAAAAAAATGAAGTGATACCTAAGTTTTATATTTTTGGTTCTTGAGTGGAATTTTGAGTTCTTTACTAAATAGATCACACTCTATCTATCACTATACAACTTAAAATATTCTTTATTCTAACTCTTCTATGAACCATTACATCCATATCATCTCCTTTCTTGATTATGTAGTTGTAACATATTATCCCTCTGTAGTTGACAAAGAAAATATCTTTTACAATTTTGAAATCTAGCTAACTACTATGTCACCAATAGTGATTACATAACCTATGGTGATCTTCTTACCATCTAAATCTCCAACTATGCCTACATCAACATAACATTGTAATGTAACATCTAACCTTTCATCACAAAACTATTTATCAATGGTACCTCTCAAGTACTTGAGAATCCACTTGACTGCATCCCAGTGCTCTTTTCTTAGATTATTCATAAACATACTAACAACTTCCACTACATGTATAATTTCAAGACTCGAGCACACCATAACATACAATAAACTTTCAACTACTGAATTAGAGGGAACTTTGGACATGTAATTGATTTATTCTTGCATTTTAGGACACTATCCTTGCTTAATTTAAAGTGCCCTCCCTAAGTTGTACTCACCATTTTTGCATTTAGCATATTGAACCTAACTAACACCTTCTTAATGTAGTCTTCTTAAAACAAGGTCAATTTTATATTTTTTTAATCTCTTTTTATTCTCATACCAAGGATTTGTTTTACAACACCTAAATCTTTCATTGCAAATGAATTTTCTAGTTTTATTTTGAGCTCAGTTATATCATGCATGTTAGACCCTATAACAAATATGCCATATACATACAATAACAACATAATATAGTTTCCATTATCTAATATCTTAAAATAAACACAACAGTCATAATGACATCTACTATATCCTTGTTCTATCATAAACATGCCAAATTTCAAATACCATTATCTTGGAGCTTATTTTAGGCCATATAAACTCTTCTTTAACTTGTACAATATTTTATCCATACCATCTACTTCATATCCCTATGGCTTCTAAATATATATTTCTTCCTCCAAGTCACCATGAAGTAAATTCATCTTCACATATAATTGTTCAAGGTGCAAATCCTCTACTACTACCAAACTTAAAATAGTTATTATAGAAGTCATTTTAACTACTAGAGAAAATATTTCATCAAAATCTATGCCTTTTTTGTGTAAACCCCTTTACAACAAGTCTATATTTGTACCTCTTTTTGCCTCCATCTTCTTCCTTTACAATGTTCTTTAACCTACAAGCAACTAAACCAAATCTTAGTTATCTACCAAGGAATCCATCTCCTCTTTCATACCTTTCTCCCACTTCTTTATGGTTTCTATCTGCATTACTTCTTCATATCTTTCTATCTCACCACCATTAGTAAATAATAAAGTTAAGGAGAGTATCGTTCAATAAGTCTACTTACTCTAGTATATCTTCTAACTATATTTTTAGGAGTTTGAGGAATTGTTGTTTTAATTGTTGCACATTCTAATTTTTTGGTACTTTTAGAATTTCATTTCTAATGATTTCATCAAGTACTACATATTTTATATTTATATATTTTTTTATTTCCCTACAACTAATCTCTGTACATGACCTTCTCATTAAAGATTACATCTCGACTTTTAATGATTTTTCAATTTTCAAAATCCCATAAAAAGTAACCAAAATCATTCACTCCATATCCAATAAAAGTACTTTTCTTTTTAATTTTGCTTCAAGCTTCATTCTATTTTCTTTATCAATATGGACAAATGCTTCACAACCAAAATTATTTGAAAATGAGTAGTCTACCTTTTTACCTATCTATGCTTCTTATGGAATGCCATCATCCAAAATAATTGAAGGCCCTTTATTTATTAATTAAATATTAGTATCCACAACATCTAACCAAAATTGAAAGGTCAACCCTACATGTAATCTCATGCTCCTTGCACACTCCATAATTATTCAATTCATCCTTTCTAACACACTATTTTTTTCTAGACTTTTTAGAATTGTCTTCTCTCTAGGAATCCCATGGGATGAACAATAATTATCAAAATCCTTGTTGTAGTATTCACCTCCATTATTTGATCTGACAACTTTTAAATTATTTCCTATCTCATTCTTAACTAAAGCTTTCCATTTCTTTAAAGTATCAGAAATATCATATTTTTATATGTGTAATAAACCCAAGTTTTTCTAGTTACATTACCAATAAAAGTAACATAGTAAAAAGAGCCACTAAGGGATGATACCTGAGCCAATCCTCATACATTTATATGCACAAGATATAACTTTTCATCCTTATTTATCTTCCCAAATCTAGGAAATTTTAATATCTTCTATTTTCCATAGACACAGTGCTCATAGAAATCCAAATCCACCTTCAAATTTGGCAAAAAATTCTTTGAGTGGAGAACTTACATCCCCTTCTCACTCATGTGCCCAAGTTTGTGGTGTCATAATTTTGTATTCACTTTTGTTAAAGCTAAATCAATATAATAATCAACATTACCATTAGATAAATATAATGTACTTACCTTCTCTCCTTTTGTTATCACCAGTGATCCTTTAGTGACCTTCCATGAATTTATACAAATGTAACTATGCAACCCTCCCTTCCCAACTACCCCACTAAAATTAGATTTATTCTCAACTCAGGAAAAATCATCAACTCTTTTAGTAACCATTTTTTTCCATTTTTTAATTGTATTTGTATCTTACCCTTTCCTATAATTTTATAGGGTTCACCATCACCCAAATAAACTATCCAAAATCACCTTGAACATAGTCTTGAAAATATTTCTTATGGGGTGTAGCATGAATTGAAGTCCCTAAATATATCCCCTGAGAATCATTAATATTATATAAAGAAAGTATTAAATCATCTTATAACATATCACCTACTAAATTTTCTTCCTAATTTTTATCTTTTTATCCATCTCTTTATTTTCCTTCTCAAAACCAACAATCTTTCTTCAAGTGTCTTTTCCTTCCACAAATTTAGCACACCAATGTTCCTCTAGATTTGGATCTTTCTTTCTTAGACTTCCCATGATTCCCTAGGGCCTTTCCTCTATCATTTTATATTACCCTATCATCCATAGTCAAATAATTATCTAATGTCTCACTTATGATTTTCTATCGCATTTCCTCCTTAAGAATAACACCAATAACAACATCAAACTTTAATGTGTTTGAACTAGAGATAAAATTTATCATAACCATGACTAAGCCATTACAACTCTATATCAATCAACATATAATAAAAATATACCTAACCTCATCATCAAATTTTAATCCTATAGAGATTAACTTATTTGTGACTATTTTAAATTTATTTAAATGATCAATAATAGACCCAACTTCTGACATCTCTAGATTAAATAAATGCTTCATAATAAATACCTTATTGGAGGCTAAGGGTTTTTAATACACTCCATCTAATGTCTTTATCACATTATTTATTATCTTTACTTTTAAAATATTAAAGTCCATTGATGCTACCAAGCACAACCATATTGTTGCTAATGTCTTTCTATCAAGAACCTCCCAAACTTCATCTTTCATAGTCACTAACTTTTTTACTATTCTACCTATAGTAGGAAAAGATCCTTATAATATATATAGTCCTCTATTTGCATCTTCCATAGATGGTATTTTTTTTCATTAAAATTCTTGACCTTAAACTTTCCTTCTTTTACCATTGCTCCCAATTGAACCAAGAACCATCTTCTCCTATAAGTTTATATACCAAATAAACCTTTGGTTCTAATACCAATTGTTAGGAATATAGAATGTAGAGAAATATTAATGAAATAAAGATAGAAATAAAATTCAAAAAACACAACACAAGATAAACATAAATTTAATATGGTTCACCCAAAACGGACTACGTCCACATAGAAATAGTTAGTTCTTCTCTTATTCAATCCAATAAATGAAGGGATAAACCTATAATACATCCACTACAATGTCCTCTTCCCTCACACATAGTATGCCTCCTTGATCACAATACCCTCATATCAAAATAGAGTTGCATATTAAGTCAAAAATTCACTAACATAATTTCTAACATTAGATCTATGACATAATAGTGAATGGTCCAAATTTACTACAAAATTACAATATTTTATAATGTATTTTTCACAAAATTTTGCTTCAAGGGTACTGCTCCTGAACCCCACTAGGGGGGATCCAAAGTAGGTCATTGTCCCCATTTAACCCCTATGATAACCTTGGAGGGGGATCATTTACCCCCATGCCCCACCTATTAAGAAATGGCCATTATAATAAGATCAAGCTCCACCATCTAGTAATCTCTCACTTGGAAACTAATTGTTGCAACTCCACTTCTACAACTCTTCCTTGGACTTTTATTTGAAATTTGACCCTGGCATATTTCTCATATTTTTCTAAATCCCTAAAGACCATTTAAGTTGAAAAGCATTCCATCTATCCCTTTGTGACTACCTTTGTTAGCATATCTATAGGATTTTGACTCGTATGGATCTTTTCCAACTTCAGTTGACCATCCTCCAAAATTGAACTCATGAAGTGATGTCTGAGTTGTATATGTTTGGTTTTTGAGTGGAATGTTGAGTTCTTTGATAAATGGATTATACTTTGAATATCACTATATAATCTACAATCTTCTTGATTTTACCTCAACTCTTCCATGAATTATTGCATCTATATCATCTCCTTGTTTGCTTCTATAGCTATAACATATTCTACCTACATAGTTGACAAAGTAAATATCTTCTATAATTGTTAAATCTAGCTAACTTTTGTGTTACCAATAATGAATACATAACCTATGGTGTTCCTCCTACCATCTAAATGTCCATCTATGTCTACATCAACATAACCTTGTAAGGTAACATCTGACCCTTCATATCTCAACTATCTATCAATGGTAACTCTCAAGTACTTGATAATACACTTGAATACATCCTAGTTCTCCTTTCTTGGATTATTCATAAACCTACTAACAACTCCCACTACATGCATAATGTCTAGTCTCATGCACACCATATCATACATTAAACTTCCAACTACTAAAGCATTAGCCACTTTGGACATGTCATTTATTTATTCCTACATCTTAGGACACTATTCCTTTCTTAATTTAAAGTTCCATCCAAAAGGTGTACTCACTGGTTTTACATCTTTCATATTGAACATGACTAACACCTTCTTGATGTACTCTTCTTGAGACAAGGTCAATTTTCTATTTTTCCTATCTCTTGTTATTCTCATACCAAGGATTTTATTTGACACCATGATTATAATACCCTCATATCAAAGGAGGGTTACATATTAGATCAAAAATGCACCAACATATTTTCTACCATTTGTTATTTGACCTCATAGTGAATAGTCTAGATTTACTATGAAATTATAATATTTTACAATGCATTTTTCA
The DNA here is from genome assembly GCA_037957365.1 of Torreya grandis. Lineage (NCBI taxonomy): Eukaryota > Viridiplantae > Streptophyta > Pinopsida > Cupressales > Taxaceae > Torreya > Torreya grandis. The sequence goes on from JARHVA010003647.1 coordinate 1,751,976, forward strand.
TAAAATTTTGATTTGAGGGCTTTTCCCCTAAATCCCCATCAAAGGAGGATATAAATTAGGTCTTCACCCCCCTTAGACCCCCATGATAGCCTTAGTGGGTGGGTGTTCCCCCCCACACCCCCCTTTCAGGAACTAGGCATTGTAATAATATCAGGCTCCACCATCCAACATTAGGGTCTATAGAGAGGCATTCTTTTGACAAAAAATGGATTATAATTATACCTTAATGGATTGAAAAATACACTTTTTTGGATTCAAGGAGACCTTATACTACCTACACCTATCAAATATTAGCCTCAAGTGTGTCAAGTGATCTTTGGGATCCTTGGAGAAGACTATGATCTCATTAAAGTAGATGAGCACCATCCCATTTATGATTCCTTGGAAGGTTACATCCATTACCCTTTGAAAGGTGGCACCTATATTAGATATCCCAAAGAGAATATTATTGTAATAATAAGTTCTCCACTTGGTTTTAAAGGAAGTCTTATGTTGTTCCTCTTCCTTCACTAACACTTGATTGTACCCTAAATATCCATCAAGCAAGGAGAAACACTGTGAACTTGCAACCTTTTGAATAATTTGACCCATAGATGGAAAGAGGTAGTGGTCTTTCAATGACACCTTGTTGAGATCCTTGAAGTCTACACATAACCTTATCTCCCCATTATTATTCCTTATAGGCATAAGATTAGCCACCCATGAAGAGTGTTTGATGGGGAAGATGATATTGGATTCAGTGAGATTGGTCAACTCTTTTTTCATGAGGATCTTAATCTTGAGGTTGATCAGTCTTTGTTTTTATCTCATAGGATTAGAACCTACCTCCAAATCTATGGTATGTTGGGCCAAACTAGGATCAAACCTATTCAAATCATTATACTCCCAAGAAAATATGTTTTCAAATTCTTGATATAACTCTATGAAGGCTACCTTCTCCTACTTTTTGTTAACTTTTCCTACCTTGAGCAAACTATCCTTGAAAATAGTGACCTTCTCATAGTGTTCCTCCTTTATTTATATACTAAATTTGTCTTTTCCTAACTGATCATGTTCATTGAATATATTTTATAAGGCCACCAATCCCTTAGGTAGCTTGTCTATCCTTAATTATCCAATATAATCACCATACTGATATTGTAATCTACCTTGGTTTATTGAGCAGAATTCTACCTCCTAATGCAAGAAAAATGTTATTTTCTAGTCATTTTCAAGTACCTACCAACTAACCTCATTATCAGGGACTAAAGGTATGCATACTATCTTGATTTAAGACTAATCTTTGATGTCGTTAACCGCATTTAGAATATCATATTAATTTCCTATGGCTACCAATTGGTTTGCATGCTGATTAGCCTCTCTTGAGATTGAGTGAATGTCAAAGGATTTAAATTATTTTAAGAGGTCTCAAACCCTATACTTATATGCCTTCAAGATTTGATTATTAATTGCATTCTACCTTCTCACTTGATGCACTACTAAATCACTATCCCCATGTCTTTTAGGATCTTAATGCCCCTCTTCCTTGCCCATTCCATCCCATGAATGAGGGCCTCATACTATTTTGTGTTGCATGTGCAGTGAATTGAAACCTTAGGGTAGAAAAGTATCTTTTTTTGGAAGGATAGACAAGAATGACACCTGCCCCACTTCCATTCTTAGACCTAGTACCATCAAATAACAAACTCCATACTCTATCATGATCTTGGATTGGGTTAGTGAGAGTTGGTATAACATCCCCTTCCTCATGCATACAATATATCCCCAAACCTACCTCTTTGATGCTATTTTATGAATCATATCCATGGTTATCTATTCCCTATTCATATAGAATCAAATCTGATATACCTTTATGTGGTTCAATTGGCTCCTGATCATTAGCGTGTTCATCTTCATTTATGATAGTGAAATTGACATTAGATAAATTAGGAATGTAGGGCTCTAAATAGAATATATAAATAGGTTTAGATCTTATGGTGACCTTTGTTCCATACCTGGTCTTTAGGACCATATAATACCAATTAGAAGAGATATACCCCCTTTCTTGGTAGTGAAATCCCTAGATAAAGAAAAGGCAAAGTAAGGAGGGAGGTCAAATACCACCACATCTTGGGATATAGTAAAATTAGGACAAGTAGATAAGATACTTTTTAGATCCTTAAGTATACCAATAGTCTTAATAGGATACCCATCTAATTATAAGACTCATTTAGAATTAGGTTTATACTTTAGCCCTAACTTATCCACTATAGACTTAAGCATGATAGAATTACTATCCCCATTGTCCATCATATGGGAATCACCTATAATGAAAGAGAGATATAAAGGAAGGGGATTATTTACCTTAGGTTCTTGAGACTCATTAGGTTGATTGGTATTAGTTAGGACTGCACCCACTTTTTCTTCCTACTTATCTAAGATATAGAATTTAGACAACTCTTCTTAGAGGATCTTTTTATCTTAAAATGATAAAGGTGTCCCACATAGGTATGATGACATGGGCCTTCTTAATCTAGTCCACAATGTTTATGAGAGAGATAAAATCCTTTGACTATAATTTAGGAGTAGCAGTACCACTTCAATCTTGGGTGAATTAGGGCTTGAACGGACTCTATAATCTGTCCCTTTCCCATCTTGAATTTTTTGAGTTGGTAGAGTCTTAGGGGATGCATTTTTTCCACTAACCTATTGGATTGATTGAGATAATGAGGGATATATTCTCACAACTTCTTAATCATCACCTACTACTCTCTATTTAACCCTTACATGGGCTGCAATAGAACTATCCACCTTGGCTACACCACCAAGTTGATTGGTTGCACATTGCCCAAAATAATTTTATCATTCTTAGAAGTTGACAAAATTGGTCTCTAATGGTACCTTAATACCACTTATTCCTTATTGGTTTGACATCTTAGATTGAGAAAATAAGGGAGTCTCTCCATGTTACATAGAATAACCTTCTTTATATTGTGTAGGGAGTTGATTGTCTTGCATTAGAGGGCCCTGATTCTATTACATTAATGTGACTTGATAGGCAATACCACTTAGAGTGATTTATATCTCATGAGGCTTCCCCTATTGTGTGGGCCATTGACATTCTTAAGCATAGTTGTTTTGAGTTTGAACTAGTGCTCTAAAATTACTCATAAAATTAGGATTGAAGCTATTATAGGGCTTTGTTTGAATGATCTACCCTTGACATTGTGGATTAGGATAATATGGACGCTTGTTAAACTAATAAGGCTAATAAGGGTCCTGATAGGGTGCTTACTAAAGTTTATGAGGTGTAGTTTTATTGGCTCTCTAAGGCCACTATATTTTTTCTTTGTGCCTTGATCATCCCTTAAATGTTACCTAATCTATCTACTTGGTTATCATATGCCCGATCACAAATTATTAGTGTTGGTAGAGGAGCAATGGTAAGCACAGAGGGTTGTATCTTTGGGAACAAAGGCATGAGGGGTCTTAGGGTAAGCTTTCCTACTTATATTAGATAGTTTTATGCCCTTATTTATACTTCATAGCCATTTGTTAGTGTGTTCCCTCCCATGGACTGTATCATGACTACCACCTCAAAGTTGAGGGATCTTAAATAGTACACAAAGGCATAGTTAGGGGTGGTCTTGACTACCATTGGGATCCTATCTAAGGTCTTATGAAACCTCTAGTTTAAGTCTACCATAACCTCTTGGGGAGCCATTTTTATTTTGGTGAGTTTCTCTACTAAAGATAAGTGGTCACTTCTATCCTCAAAATGTTTGCAAAGGTGTTCCCAAAATTCATCCCATGTATTGATATAAGTAGGTGTTAAACCCCTATACCATTGAAGTACCATACCCCTCAAGGAAGTAGACAATAACCTCATTTCCACTATTATAGTAGTTTTTCCTTTTTATTTAATTTAATTTAATTATTAAAAAATCAATTAAAATCAAGGTTTATAATTAATACCTAGAGATATGAAGATGGTTATGCACCACTTGAATTCCAATAATTGAGGGAACTTCTTTTTAGCTTGGAAGAATAACCTATACACACATAAACAAATTAGAAAAAAATAGATTAATAGATAGATTGGTGAGATTTTTGGTTAGAAACCAGTCTCGAGAAGTTGTGAACTTCTTCAAGTGGATGTTAACTCACTATTTTCACAATTTAATAGATTAATCAACACTAAAATTACAAAAGATAAAGATGAGATAACAATAATGATTATGATTTAATCTTCATTTAAGATATCAATGTAATCAAATTATTCATCCTAATAAGTTGTAGAAGCATTCACATCCTCTTGTATATCATCAAGTTGGTTAGAAGTGGCTTCAATCAAGGGAGAGTAAACAATGACACAAAGTGCTAACTCGAAGGCTATGTCACTCTAATCAGCAAAAAGGGGTTGGGATGTTGGAACACAACTAGATACTAAGATGGGGGTGAATCAATATATTAATTAAAATCAATCAATTAATTACTTTTAATGAGGATTAAAAAATATATGTAGACCAAATCAAATATGTAAATATCCTACACACATAAATACTCATGACACTAGATTTATACGTGAAAACCCCAAAGGGAAAAACCACATTGAGAATAGTTTCTAGAATCTACTATTCTAATCTAGCCTCATAGTTCAAAGCCTCACTGGTAAACCTCATTGGTTACACTTTTAAGGACACAAATCCTAAGGAGAAACCAATCCCCTAATTTAAGATCACCAAATGTAAGGAAGCACCAACTCCTTAATTGAGCACCAACTCAGCTTAACCTCACTAGTTATAATTGTTTAAGGGTACCAACTAGGCCTAAGGAGAAACCAACCCCTTAACTAAGCACCAACTTAGCTTGTCTAATGGTACCAATCAATTAGATCTATAGAGATACAACTCTAGTATATAAAATAGATTCATAAATGAATCCAACTCTGTTCTCTCTATTACAAGTCTAGTATATAGCTTCTCATTCTATGAGCATTTTATTTATACCTTATTCTTCTCTACCCCTTTCTTTCTATGTTTGGATATATATTTATTTGACATACTTCATCTCTCTCTCTAAAGCCTCTTGTTTTCCTCTCTACCCTCTAGTTCTATGTCTATATTTTCTATTTGACATAATTTAACTAAACCAACCTTTGGCAACATTGGCATCTACCTATGTCTTAGATGGCATATATATAAGCATTTGATCAAGGGTTTGCTTCTTCTCTATGTTCACACTTAGACTATAACACATCATGCCTCTATAATTTTCCCATGTCCTAAATTCAAGATCCACCACCATGAATCTTTATCTTATTACTATATTTAGTAAATCTTAGGCTCTAGTTATGATGCACATGCCTTGTTACATTATTTGATCAATCACAGTGATCAATATATTTTTCTATGTCATGAATTGTATCTTTCCTCCATGTTTATTTGCTTGATCATTAGAATTTAAACACTTTAAATACTAGCCTTTGATTTATTTCTTCATGCCATATCCAAGCTCTCTTGCTCCATCTAATATATGTGTGCTACTAAAATTTAATGTTTCACTATTTCAAATGCATATGTTGATCTCTAAATCCTATCTTCTACATTCCATTGGATCTCCAAAGATACACATTCTTTATCTTGACTTGGTTGTTAAACTTCAACACTTTGACCTCCTCTTGTTGCTTCCTATATCTTTGGATCATTTTCACTCCATCGATCTTCTTGAACCTACTTGGTATTTAACTTACCACTATGTCAATAAACATTAAGCACTTTATATCATTTGAGTCCATTCACTTCATTGGATCTCCCTTACATGATCACCTATACACCATCAAATCTTATGACAAGCTCAATATTTATATCTATCCATCCCTCAAGGATATAACACTTGGCTTAAATATGTGCCTTTTGTACATAGTTACTAGTTCTTGTTGTTGATACATTTGGCATCCTTGCATTGCTTTTTGACCTTTTAAATTTATCATGCTTTATTATATGAATTTTATAGTCTCTATGATTGTGACACTTATCACTTCTACATTAACTCAGAGGTCCTTTTGATAATTTGACTTTATCATGCTCTATTGGGTCTCTAATGTCTAATTAATCATGAACCATTAATCTTCTAACTAGCTCAACAATTAACTTTTATAGGATCATTCTCATTAGTCCTCTATCTGACAGACTCTATGAATGTGACACTTAGCATTAGTGCATTCACTCAGAGGGAACTTTGATACTTTGACTTCACTTTGCTTCATTTAATAATTTGTGTATGATGAAGCATGGGCCATTAATCAAGATAGGACATACTATAAAGTATAAGACTTATGAAGTATTAAGTCCTTTGATCACTACTTGAGCCAGTAATTACTAGGTTGAGGGGCTAGTTTCACAATGATGACAAAGTCTTAAGTTATAATTTAAGCTACTAGGTCTAGGCTACTTCTAATCAACATTAAAATAAATAGTGGATATTCTTGCATGACATAAACCCTTAGGTTTTAACTGAGAAACCCTATTTTTGTAAGAGCAAAGATAATTCAATTCTAAGCTCATTCCTTCTCCTTTGAGCCTAAGGGCCACATATTCAAGATGCTCATGAAAAACCCATAATAGATCTTCTATTTATTTAACTTTAAACATACATAAATGGTCTCTATAAAAGCATGACAACTTTTCATAATATAATTATGAAATATGCTTTTCTCTCCATCAATAATGCTTGATCTTTTTGACATTGATGCCAATCATATTACCAAAAATCTCCCCATTTGGTATTGATGGAAAACTAAATACTATAGTGTAAACTTAATGATTTGATATTATAATAATTTGATCCTTCTCTAGCATTTCTTGCATTAGCTTCTAAAGAGTATAAATTGAAGCTATTCATACCAAAATTACTCCCCCTTAGGCAATGGCATATTTGCCTAAACTCATTTTAGACACTTTATCTACTCTTTCAAACTTTTATAGAGATCATTTGCACTTTTTATCCAAACTTTTTCAAAGAGAATTTTCCATTTTCTCCCCCTTTGACATCAATGGGAAAGGGACTCCTCATTATTTGTCCAAAGTGTTCTCCCCCTTTTATCTAAGAACCTACAACCATAAACTCATTATAAATTTGAAAAACATACATACCTAAGTTGATTTTTCTTTCTTATTCTAGGGATTAATAAAGATTCCATGAGACTCCCCCTAGACTCATGCCCTATCACTAGTGATTTAGTGATGTGGTGTAGGAGCCACCACTCCTAGCTTCTATCTTAAATATTCAAATTATTCTTTAGGAAGAGGTTTGGTGAATATTTCTACAATCTAAGTTGGTACATATTACATTGTGACCTCTTGATCAAAAACCATTTCTCTTATAAAGTGATACTTGATTAATATGTGCTTGGTTATAGAATGCATCACTAGATTATTTGATATATTTATTGCACTTGAATTATCATAAAGAATAAAAATAGGTGACTTGTACTTAACCTTGATGTCCTTGAGTATTTGATTCATCTATAATACTTGAGTGCAACATGCCACTATTTCTACATACTATGTTTCTACTGTAGAAAGAGTAACTCACTCTTACTTTTGCTTAGCCATGAAACAAGTTTGTTTCTAAGGAAAAATTCACCATCACTAGTGCTTCTTCTATCATCCACACTTCTTACCCAATCAACATTTGTATATTATATTAAAACGAAATATTCACTTGTAGGGTACTATATGCCATATTCAACTGTGCTCTTGATGTATCTAAAGATTCTTTTCACTATATTGACATGTGACTCTTTAGGAACAACCTAAAATCTAGCAACCATGCACACTACTTGCATGATATATAGTCTTGATGTAGTTAGGTATATCAAGATATGTATCATTGATATATACATAGTCTGATTTGCATCAAGTGACTCATCTTGTTTGCTCAACTTGCATCTAGTTATAATGGGAGTACTCACTAGTTTACTATCTTCCATTCCAAATTTCTTGAGAAACTCCTTTGAATACTTGGTTTGGGATATGAATATCTCTTCATTAGATTGTGATATTTTTAAAACAAGGAAGAAGGAATTTTATTCTAGCATAGGCATCTCAAATTCACTTTGCATATGTGTAGCAAATTCTTTGCATATTTTTTTATTGCTACCACTAATGGTGATGTCATCTACATAAACAACAACAACAATCAACATATGCTCATCTTCTAATTTTAAGTACATATTACTATTTTCACATCCTTTGTTAAAACCTTATTTTTGTAGGTATTGGTCTAATCTTGAATACCATTCTATAGGTGCCTATTTTAGAGCATATAGTGATTTCTTCAGTTTGTACACATAATCTTATTCATCTATAATTTGAAAACCTTCTAGTTGTTCGATATAGACTTCCTCTTCTAGGATCTCATTCAAGAAAGTAGACTTTACATATATTTGATATACTTTGAACTTCTTGTAAATAGAGAATGTTAGAAACATTCTCATAGCTTCCAATCTAAAAATGAAGCAAATTTTTCCTCAAATTCTATGCCTTCTACTTGTGTATATCCCTTTCACACCAATCTCACTTTCTTTCTTATAATAACTCCATCCTCATTGAGCTTGTTTTTATAGACCCATTTTGTTTTTATCACATTCTTGTTTAAGGGTCTTAGAACTAATGCCAAGTTTTGTTCTTTTATATTTGGCTCAGTTCTTTTCCCATTCTCATCCCTGTTGGTTTCAACATAGCTCTTAGGCTTAGTTTCATATATTAGAGCAAAACTTACTTGCTCCTTTTTCATTATAGCTCTTCTCCTTTTTTGAACTCCTTCATTATTATTGCCAATTATCTAATTTTTAGGATGATCCTTTTAAACAAATCTTGGAGGTGTTTTTTCATTCTTTTCCTTAGCCTCTTCACTATCTAATTCTTCTTTAAGATCTAACTCTTCATTACTAGTTTCCTTGTCAGGTTTAACATGTTTTGTGCCTTCTTCAACCTTGGAATTTATGCTCTCTACCATATTTTGTAGCCTCTTACTATAACATACATAGGATTTGCTTTGAGTGGAATAACCAAGAAATATTCCTTCATCACATGTTGATTCAAAGCTTCCCATCTTGTCCTCCTTTCTTCTGATGTAGCATTTACTTCTAGACACTTTCAAGTACTTAATAAAGATAAGATTTCCATACCATAGCTTATAGAGAGTTTTTTCAAAATTTACCCTTAGTTGAACTCTATCTAAGATGTATACTATTGTTTGGACTACTTCTATCTAGTATCCATCAGGTAACTTGGCCTCTTTTAACATTGTTTTGGCCATATCTATGATTTTCCTTTTTTTTCTTTCAACAACTCTATTCTACTATGGATTTCTTGCTATAGAGTAATGACTTTTGATCCCATGTTTTTCACAATACTCTATGAAATAATTTGAGGTGAATTATCCACCTTTATTAGATCTTAAGTATTTGATTTTTTATTTAATTTCATTTTCAACCATGGATCTAAAGACATTGAATCTCTCAAAGGCTTGAGATTTATCCTTCAAAAAGGTCACCCATGTCATTCTTGAGTAGTAATATAAAAATAACATGAATTATCTCCCTCTTTTTAATCCTCTTATCCAGGTAGGACCACAAAGATCAGTATGAACTAATTGTAAAGGCTTTGTAGTTGCATACTCATTTGTTTGAAATTTGACCCTTGTCTACTTGCCTAGTTAACATTCCTTGCAAGTAGTATCTACATGTTTGGTTATCTTAGGCATGTGTCTTACACACTTATTTGAGCTCACTTTAACTAGATTATCAAAGTTGACATGGCCTATTCTTCTATGCCATAACCAACTCTCATCAATCTCTCCCATGAGTTAACTATTTACATTTATTTCAATAAGATTGTAGATATTGCTTTCAGTCCTTTTCCATTCTGCAACTTTTCTTCCAAATCTCCTTAACTCATATCCTTCTACATCAAATGTGACCTTGTATCAATTTTCACAAATTTAGCTAAAACTTAGTCGATTATGCTTTAATCTTTCAACATAGAGGACATCATTTATAGGAAGTATACCATCTATGTTCATGGTTCCTTTACCTTTGATCTTTACTACTATCTTTTTTCCCAAGCTGATAGATCCTTCCTTACATTTTTCTTAATTTGGTGAACTTTATCTTATCACCAGTCATATGCTTTGAGTAGCCATTGTCTATCACCCATAAATTATGCTCCTTGGCATGGAGTGCAGTCTGATCAATCATGGATTGATTTTTCACTCTCCATACATCCTTAGGTTTCTTATTTACCTTCTTTTCAAAAACTTGTGAACCTTTTTGTTTCTTATTTAGCTTATTTTCAAAAACTTATGAAATTTTGTTCACACTAGGAGGCTTGTATTTCTTTACATTATGTAATTTTGATCTTATAAATCTAGTTCTACAATGTCTAGCTATGTGACCAAAGTTATTGAAATTATAGCACATTACATTTGTTTCTAACAAAGGAGCAAATGAATTTCTACTTTAAAAATTTGTTCTTCTTGTAGATACAACTCTACAATTAATAGCCCTATGACAACATTGATTATAGATATAATAATATCCATAAAAAGATGAGGAATACTTGGTCATAGCATTTCTTGGTGTAGCATGAGGATCTCTTCTTTGCTTTGGTTTCTTCAAGTCTATCACTTTGGTGTATCCATCTGCACTAGCTACCTTTATCTTCTTCTTTTTTTCAAGCTTATTTTTAGGTTCAGCCTTCTTCACATCAACTATATTTGACTCTTTATTTGTGTCCTTCCTAGATTTATATTTATTTGCTCCTAATTCTCCTTTTGCTTTGAATTTTTCATATAGGTTAGAAGAGTACTAGTTGAAGAACTTTTTCCATTCTCATAACCAAGATTTGATATCTTTTTTGAGAGTTTTTGAGAGTTGATTAATTCATCAATAATGTCTAATCCTCTTATCAACTTTAGAATTTTATCTAATTGACATTTGGATTTTTCAAGCTCTTGTCTCAAGGCCACTATCCCTGCATTAAGCTTCATACATTCATCATATTTAGATTGCAGTTCAATTTTGACTACATCTTATATTCTTTAACCTCTTCAACTTGTGCCTTTAGGGTAATTACCATCTGATCAAATTTCTCAAGACTTTTAGAAACCCTTTGAATTTTTTTTGTCCAAGATTTTTCTTCCTTGAGTTCTCTTTTCTCAGATTATCAATATCATCTAGACTACTTATGATCTCACATTCTAGATCCACTTCTCCTTCTTGACTAGTCATTATGTTCACTATTCCAAGATCTACCTGAGCTAATTAAGCTTCTTTTAAGGAACCCTATGCTCTGATACCAATTATTGAAACACAACTAGATACTGAGAGGGGGTGAATCTATATATCAATTAAAAATAGTCCTTTAATTACTTTCAATATAGATTAAAAGATATATGTAAACTAAATCAAATATGTAAAGATAATACACACAAAAATACTCATGACACCATATTTATACATGTAAACCCCAAAGGGAAAAACCATGGTGAGAATAGATTCTAGAATCTACTATTTTAATCCAGCCTCATAGTTCAAAGCCTCACTAGCAAACCTCATTGGTTACACTTTTAAAGACACCTATCCTAAGGAGACACTAATCCCCTAATTTAATAGCACCAACTCTAAGGAAACACTAAATCCCTAATTGAGCATCAACTCAACTTAACCTCACTAGTTACAATTATTTAAGGGAACCAACCCTAAGGAGACACCAATCCCCTAACTGAGCACCAATTTAGCCTATCTGATGGTACCAACCAATTAGATCTATAGAGCTACAACTCTAGTTTATAAAATAAATTCATAAATGAATACAAATCTATTCTCTATGTTATAGGTCTAGTCTATAACTTCTCATTATAATAGAATTACTTAGATGTTCACACAAAATGATTATATATCACATAGAATAAAAAAATAAGAGAGATTACACATCAATAAATGGTAGCAGAGAAGAATAATGGATAATATAGCAAATCCACTTAGAGGGGGAAACCTCCAAAACAATACAATAAGAGCAGAATACTTCATATGATGATAAAAGACTAACCACTACCTCTTATATATAGTCTATTTATACATGGTTATTCTATATGCCAGCCTAAATAAGAACATAGAAAAATGTAATAAGAATATAAAAGAGGTATGTAGGCCACAAGTCAGCCACACATATCCCTAGACACACTAAAGGTTAAGGGTGTAACATGCCCCTCCCATTCAAAATAACATTATCTTCAACATTGAGTCAACTCTAGATGTTGTTTCACAAAGTAATCATCTTCCCAACTGGCATCTTCATAAGGTAGATTATTTCATTTGATCAGGTACTCCTTAGTCATTCTAGACCATATCTACTTAGTGTGCATTTGAAGGATCACCTCAAGATCAATAATAACTCTTCCTTCCTCGTCCACTTTTGGTGACTTAATTTGAGTAGAAACTCTATGTCCAATGACTTTCTTCAGGCATGATACATGAAATACTAGTTGTATACGAGTAGAGGAAGGAAACTCTAAATTGAAGACCACACTACCAATTTTTTACAAGATATAATAAGGCCCATAATACTTAGGGGATAACTTGTTATCCTTTTTATATTGCTTTAAGGAAATCTGCTTATATGGCTATAAGTAAACAAAGACCTAATCACCAATGTCAAAATGCCTCTTACTCCTATGTTGACTTGCCTATTGCTTTATGTGATTATGGGCCATGGCTAAATTTCCATGCAAACTTGGAAGGACCTCCAATTGATGGTGAATATATTATTCAAATACATAAACCTTAGGATGGGCATTCAAGGTTAAAGTGATGAATGGAGTGTGGTATCCATATAGTGCCAAAAAAGGAGACATTTTGGAAGAACTATGAACAAAAGTATTATACCACCATTCAACAAGTGGAAACTAATGAACTCATTTATCTTATTTATCAAAAATAAAACAATGGAGATATCCTTCTAGAGATTTGTTGACTACTTCAGTTTGTCCATCTAATTAAGGATAATAGGATGAACTTTGATCTAATTGGGTGCCCAAACATGCAAATAATTGAGTCCAAAAATTGTTAGTGAAAATGGGATATCTATCACTGACAATGATCTTAGGGGTACCATGTAATTTTTGAACTATATGGAGAAAAGCAAAAGCTACTATACTAACAACAAATGGTTGTGATAAAAACAAAAAAGAGCATACTTACTAAGATGATCCACCATAGCCATGATAACATTTTGACCATCAAATCTTGTTAACCTTGTAATGAGATCCATAGGCACCTCTACCCAACATTGGCTAGGGATGGATAAAGGTTGTAAAAGACCTAGGGTTTTGATGGTTTCTATTTTATTTTATTGATAGATCATACATTTATCCACATATTTTTGCACATCCCCCTTGAGTCCTTGCCAAAAAAATCTTTCTTGATTTTATGATAGGTTTTCAAAAATCTTGAATGACCCCGAATTGGAGTTGCATGAAGTTCTTAAAAGATTTTTGTTTAAGAAGAGAATTCTTACATAGATATAATCTTTATTTATATCATTATCCATCACCCTTCCATGTCAATTTTTCAAATCCACCCAAACCTTGCTAAATATTTTAAATCAAATCATAGGTAGCACTATCATTTTGTCATTCTAATTGTGCTTCCTTGAGTCAATCTACCTGTAGAATGGTCATAACATATAGTAATGCCTCAACCAATTCATCCTTCTTAAATAGTGCATCTACCACTATAGTGTCCTTACCTTTCTTGTAAACTATTTCAAAATCATATCCTAACATCTTAGTTACCCATTTCTATTGTTCTTTAGATGAAACCCATTATTTCAAAAAATATTTGAGACTATCATGATTAGTCTTTACCTGAAAGTGATGACCCATCAAATAAGGTCTCCATTGTTTGACTACATGCAAAATGACCATCATTTCCTTCTCATAGATGGGCTTATGCTTATTTTTACCCTTCAATTGATGACTTTAAAATGTAAGTGGTCTACCTTTTTACATGATTACATCACCCATACCATACCCAGATGCATCACATTCAACCATAAAGTCTTGAAAAAATTAGGAGTGGCCACCATTAGAGTGGTGCACATAGCTAATTTCAAGTGTTCAAATACCCTGGTAGTTGTATCAATCCAATGAAAAGAGTCTTTCTTCAACAAATAGGTGAGTGGTAATATAATTCTACCATAATTTTTAACAAACATGTGAAATTGACTAGTTAGCCCCAAAAATTCCCTTAGTTACTTGAGTGTCTTAAGAATCAACCAATCCACCATTGCTTGGATTTTTTTAAGATCTAATTTCACTCCCTCATGTGAAAATAGATGACCAAAATACTCAACCTCACAGGCTCCAAAATTACTTTGGAAGGTTTGGCATATAACTGATGTTATTCCAGAATTGAGAGTACCTATTTCATATGGTGCAAATGGTCTTCCCAATTTTTACTATAAATGAGGATATTATAAAAAAATACTAGAATAAATTTCCTCAAAAATGGCCTAAAAATAATAGTCATCAAACTTTAAAAGGTGGATGGTGTATTTGTTAGACTAAAAGGCATAATAAAAAACTCATAATGGCCCTCATGAGTCCTAAAATCTATTTTGGGTATGTCTTCATCACAAATCTAGATTTGATAGTACCTAGAACATTCTAACTTGGTAACATAAAGAGCACCATTTAATTCATATAGAAAATAATCAATGATAAGAATAAGAATTTTATCTTTGATAGTGTACTTGTTAAGTTATTTGTAGTCAGGGCACATCCTCCAAGTGTCATATTTATTTCTCACCATGACAACTGGTGAATAATATTCACTTTGGCTGTGGTGAATGATTCCTACACTAACATCTCATATACCATCCTTTTAATTTTATTTTTATAAGGATGTGGATACCTATATGGCCTGATGTTGGGTGTTGTAATACTAGGAATAAGTTTAATAGTGTGTTCATGCATGTATCTAGGTGAAAGTCCTTTTGACATGTCACCAAAAACAACTGAATAGGCATCAATCACTTGTTGTAGATCAAGAAGTGTAGATGGTTGAGTTGGTTGAACTTCCATGGAAAACAAATGACCTATAAATACTTCAACACTCTTATGGATAACCTTTATCATTTGATGGGATTTAACTAATTGAGGATATTTATCCCTTAATCCCCTTAGCTCAAATGTCCTTCCCTCAAAATGAAAGTTCATGAATAATTCTTATAAATTCATCTCAATAGTGCCCAAAATGGTGAGACACTATACTCCTAGAATAATGTTAGCTCCCCCCATGGGAATTACAAAACAAAAGAGAATCTAAAAAGTAGTTTGCTATATCTAGCTTAATACTATGAAATTTTTTTAGCAACCAATAATACACCATCTGTAATCACCATCTGCAATCATGACCTAAAATTCTAGATCAAGATAAATAAAATAGTTTAAATGAGAAAGCAACTTACTGTTGATGAAGTTGTGTGTACTTTCAGAATCAATCAATACAGTGACCTTCTATTTCTTTAGGAAACCCACCACCTTAATATTTTGGGGAGTACTAATACCTAAAAGGGCTTGATAGGAATTAATAGGTTTTTCTCTTCATTTTTTCTCATTTCTTAATTTTTAGAAGAAGATAAGAAACTAGTAATAAGGGTGTGGTAGAAATACCTGATAGTTGATGCGTATGTAATTTAGATAAATATGGAGAGATCCTTTTTGGCTTGAAAATAATAAATTATAGATAAGAAATTACTAAATAAAGGGTTTGTTATAAATATAGTTAGGTGGACTATGTAGCATGAACTAAATCCAAGAAGCATGAGCTTGCTAAGAGGCTATCAATCCACTCTTTGATAATAATTATGTTGAAAATGATAAAATAAAGATACTTGCATCAAATAACAAAAATTAATGAAATGAAATACAAATAGATGGATGCTTGATGGATAAAATGACTAAATATAGTAATATTAGGTCAATACTAGTGCTAAGATAGATCAAGTCAGGTTCAAAAAATTAGGCATCAATCTATAAATAGGTAGGAATAAAAAAATTAAATTTGGTTAGGGTAAGGGGATAGAAATAACTTGCTATTATTTCAAGCCATAGTGACCATCAATGGTTGGGATGACCATCAGTAGTTAAGTTGACTATTGATGGTTGGATAACTGTCAATAGTTATGGATGAGCATCGGTAGTTGTGCTAACCATTGACAGTTCTCTATAGATTCTAAAAGTATTCAAAAAAGAGGTTTCAAGTTGCATCAAATGTTTTATATTGGTCTATTAAGGATATAGTCATAAATGGGAGATTAAAAGATAAGTGTAGAAATGTCTAATGGGGTAGATAAGTGAGAAACCAAAATAACAATGTTGAAGTATAAATATACCTTTTGCTTGCTAAGTAGTTGATGGTTGATGGTTGGAGTAATTTAAGTAGAGTAATAATAATTTTTCCTCAAGAGAAATTTTAGAAGAGGTTTGGATATCTATTGTTGTTAAATCATTGGAAGAATACTAGATGGCTGGAGAGCTTGAATACTTGTATGCAAGAATGCTTATGATGATCGATTTCACCTCTTACTCCCCTCCTTTTATAGGTAAAGAGAGATGGAGGATAGAAGGCTCCCTAGTAGGTTGGCATGTTGATTTTGATGCTTGGGAGTTTGTTAGTACTACATAAGGTGAACATAATTAATTTTACCTCATTAGCTCACACATAGTTAGTGATGTGATATAAGGGTGAGGACCTAACCATCAATAGTCAAGCTAATCATTAATGGTTAAGATGATCATCGATGGTCAAATTTATAGAGGCAAAGAGTCAAGGTGAGTTAAAAGGGTTGCTTTAAGGTTCATTAGTAAGTTATTGAGTTTAGTTATCTAAGTAGATCTAAAGTCTGATAGGTTTTTCAGTAGGTCAAGAAGGGTTAGGTGGTCCCTAAGATATCCCAAAGCAATTTGACATATAGTATAGTTTTCTAGTGTCTACATTTTACCCCTTTTTATTATTTGGATTTGAATTAACAAAATACAAAATAAAAATGAGTTTTCTTGGAAAAAGGTATAGTTTCCTTGAGTATAGGAGGAGTTATTCTCCCTCAAACTAAGAGTTGATAAGGTAAAATTAAAATCAGGTCAGGGTTAGATAAACAGTTTATGGTAAGTCACAAGGTTGGTGACAAAAAGGGTAGTTGGGAATTTGAAACACAAACATGCACAAAAATGTAATTAAGTGTGATAACCAAAATCACACATAGACTAAGGTTTTTAATATTGGTAAAAATAAGGTCAATTTTAAAAGTACAAGCGATAGAGTAACCAATCCAGTGTTAGTCATAGCTTATCAAGGTACTCTATAAATCTTATAAACAAGGTCAATGTTTTTATAGGTATTTGAGGTAGGAATTGCTCCATTAAAAAACACAAATGGTCTAGTTGTGCATGAGGTGGTGTAAATTCAAATGTTTAACATGGTAAGGTTAGCCAGTGTGGTTTAAAATACCAATCAAGGTCATCACAGAATATGCAATTATTTGGGTCAAAAAATTACCAACATCGAGGTGGACATGGTCTAATGGTTGGTTAGAGTAGGGTAATCTTTAAAATTTTTTGGTCTGGTGGAAAAGGTTAATCTCCAAAAACATAACACTTAGTTTGGGTGCCTAAAAATGTTTTAAATGTGGATTATCTTGACTGTCGATGATCAAGGGTCCCAAAGTTGACCGTCGATGGTCACCTTGACCAGTAATAGTTAAGGGAAAACCCTAAAAGGCTAGAGGATAAAAAGTGAAAATGAAATTTCATTTTCATTTTTTTTCAATTTAACCTCTGAGATTTTGTTTGATTTAGAGGTGTTTGATGACTATGATGATGATGGTAGTGTCTTATTTTATATTTCCAGATTTGAGGAGTGGATGGTTTCCTTATCTACTATTGGGAGTGTTAGTAGAGATGTTACTTGGGAGGATAGTGTTTGGGTTGGGACCAATGTTTTTAGTTTAGATATATAGGGATCTCTAGGTTTTTTTAGAACACAAATGATATGGGACAAGTGTGGGGTTTGTGCTCCATTATTGGGCATACAAGCAAATTTAGGTTTTGAGACCATTGGGGCTACCATGGGATGGCTATGCCCATGTAGACTATAGAGTGTATTTCCTATGATGGAGGGGAGATTATGCTTTGATAAGGGCTAGAAGAGGTATGAGAGATATTGACTAGTTTAAGGATACATTAGAGGGTTTAATTATGGGTGATGTCATCTACAGGGCATATCTAGACTTTCCTAAGTGGGCCCTCTATAGCGAGAGACATTGACTTTCCTAAGGAGAGGGGGTGAGATTGAGCTTATCCCATTTGATAGAGTAAGGAGGTAGTATGGCCTAATGTAGGGGGTTATAAGTCCTTTCCCAAGGTATAAGAGGGAGGATGCAATTTTTTTGTTACCTGAGCCATAACTAGAGGAGGTGGTGTTAAATCAAGTAGAGCTACTTATGAGAGTAGGGATAGATGATGTAGGTTGTGTCAATGGATATGTAGGATGGTACTAGCCTCAATATGCAATGACCAATTTTGTTTGGTATGATGGGGGATGATACACCATGGATGTGGATCTAACTAGGGTATAGGTATAGGGTGGTGGCCTTGATGGACAAGGAGTAGCACTGATTATTGCATAAGCATAGATTATAAGGTTACAAGGATATGTGGCCACATTATAGGGATAGGTTATGACTTTTTAGGGTCAGGTTGCCACCATTATAGCTGAGAGAGATTAGGTAAGGACCTTAATAGGTTTGGTGACCTAGGAGAGGGATACCCTGAGATAAAGGGTAAGAGCACCGGTAATAGATACAAGACCACTAGGTAATATTCCTATGGTGTATTCTTTGGCTACAATGAAGGATTTGAGATATTATGAGGCCATATTGCTCGCAAAATTTCCACTAGAGAACCAATGGGGTGAGTATATAGCCAATTTAGTAGGTGGGGTAGTTGTGGTGACTCTAGGTTAGTGGGTCATGTCAGTGACTGGATAGATAGGCATCCCAAGAGGATCAACACCAGATGGTAGTGGTAGTGTAGGTGAAAGAGGGGATAGTGGTAGTGGTCCCCCAATGCATGATATGTGATATGTTATATAGGTGTAGATGTACATGATTTTGATACTAGAATGTGTGTTGATGAAAAAAATGTACATGCTTAGAGAGAGTATACATTATTGCATGTATTATTTATTTTGATGGACATGATATTTATGATGCTTGTGATGATATATATATATGTATGATGTATGTTCATAGTTTATGGCTTACATGTTTTGATGTTTTATGCTTATGAGATGTAGACTTAGTAGCTTAGGCATGAGATGATTATGGATGATGTTTTATTTTTTTTGTGTTAATGATTATGGATAGATAAGATTATGGTTTTTGATTTTTTTATGATATGATGTTATATGATTTTGATACTATAGATATATGATGTGGTTCATGGTGTTTTGATCATAGATAGATATATGATGTAGTTCATGGATATGGTTGATAATATGATGTTTATTTTTTATGATCATGGAGATGTGATTTGATTATTGTTAATAATATAATGAAAACACAAAAGTAAATTAGATAAAAAACTAAATGTAAGAAAAAGAAATGAGAATTATAAGACATATGTCCACACAAACCAATGATGAGATGATAAAAAAAGGGCATGATGCTTATCATTGGTAAGGACCTAACAAAACTGAATTTAGATTACATTAAGTAACATAAGCCTTTTGAATGCTTCACATTAGCATGTTTTGATTGATAAAAAAGTGTCTTGATCACATTATGTCAAGTAAGCTCATAATCCCTTAATTTATAGATGGTATGAGGGGGAGGTAAGTGGTAGGTGAAAAGGTAATAGGTGATAGGTAAGGTAACCTTATATGGCTTATTTTTCCCCTTCTATAGATGAACTAATAACCCTATTAGACAATTCCATGTCTTTATGCAAGGTTTAGATTGATCGATGCAAGAAGTCTACTAACGCTAGATATAAAATTTGATTGTAGCTTTCTTGGGATAGCTTATTCTAATTTTGATATAGGTTTTTTTGTTCCTTTTGTTTTGATATGTTTGTGAAGCTAATTGATGTAGGAAGCTTCAAATGATTTATTTTGACCCATTTTACTTATCCATCCCTTAGGGGAGTGGTCTAAGTTTGGGATTGTTTATTTGGTAGCTATCTTTCAAGGGAGCAGTCTATCTTCTAAGTAATTTAGTTTTTTTTGGGTAGTTGTCCTTTAAGGGAGTAGTTTGTTATGCTATAGACATGTAATGCAAGTGATATTTTGGTATCTCAATTTATTTTGATGTGAGGTTTTAGACATGGGAAAGTCTATATAGGCTTAGAGGTCTACCTTTATGACGGAAAAACTTTACTGCAAAGAGCTAATAATAGGTGAAAGGGGTGGTTTTGAGAGACAAATGACCATGAGATTCTATCTGATGAGAGATGAAAAGTATCCATGAGAACCATGCTATGGGTAGAGTTGTGGTACCCATATTTAGGATTAGGATATGATTTTGATGGTTAATCACATAGTTCTCAAAGGGAAAGTGATAGGTAATTGAAGGTGAAAATCTCATAAATCAAGGGACGATCTTAAGTTAGACAAGAAGGTGATCTCAATCCTTGTTTAACAAAATAAAATATATAGATATGAAGTATTGAGAGGCTTAGGTTTTAGCTTGCCTTTAAGAGAGGACAAATAGTAAGCTCTTAATCCATACTTACGGGTTATGATGTAGGGTCCAAGTCAATTGAAACCAAACTTGCCTTTTTTGATTTTCTTTATATTGGTTTTCCTTTAGGATGAGGTTTTAATATTTAATTCAAATTATTTTATGTGTTTGTTATATGTATGTTTGATTTGATCTTGATAGACATGTTAAGTGCTGCTAGGCAATGTTCATCAAGTAGCTCAAGTTGTGTAAGATGTTCTTGATGATAGTCACTTTTAGAGATGATATCTTGTAAATATATGCAAAGAGAAGGAATATACACTTTGATAGGAAAAATTTCCTCTATTATGAAGACTAAAGAGAAAGGGGTATCATCTATAAAGGTTTGAATGCTAGTGTGATAGACCCATAAATCAAAAGGGATGTGCAAGTGCCAATCCCACCCTGAAGCACTGACTACTTTGGTTAATATTTTATTAAGGGTTTTATTAGATATTTTGCCTATCCATTTTCTTGTGGATGGTAAGGTGAGGAAAAGCTTAACTTGATACCAAATGCATTGCAAAGACCTTGGACTTTCTTTTTCTTGAAAGATTTGCCATTATTGGTTATGATATTATGGGGAACACCAAAATAATAGATGATATGATGATTGATGAAGTTGACTATCTTGTCAGCTTTGGTTGAGACAAGAGGAATAACTTCCACCAATTTAGTATAATACTTGATGGTGGTGATGATAGATTGGTGGTATTATGAAGAATGAGGATTGATTCCCCAAATAAGATCAAGTCCCCATTGTGAGAAGGGTCAATAGTCTTTGGATAATTAAAGGACATGCGCTGGTGTGTGATGTAAATTGGCATGTTGTTGAAATTTAACACACTTCTTTACATAATCGTAGTAGTCTTGGTTAAGGTTATGCCAATAGTAGTCAAGGCAAAGGATGTGCTTAGTGATATCTAGGCCACTAAAGTGTCCCTCATAAATTCTATCATGCATTTCCCTAATAGCATGGGAATCTTAATGACATTGTAGACAATGGAGAAGGAGACCATCAAATCCATGCTTATAAAGGATTCCCCCTAGTATGGTATAATGAGAGGTACTCTAAACAAAAGCTCTTCAAGCATTCCTAGAGAGATTAGGAGGAATGATGTCGAGGTTGAGGTAGTTAAAGGATTATTCATACCATATCTTAGATGGAGATGCTTCCACACTAAAAATGGTAGGAAGGTATAAATGGATATAAGAGGGTGAGATAAAAAAATTAATTGTGAAAAATAGTTTGGACTCGATTGGTTGAAATGGGATTTGGGAAGCAAGGGAAGCCATGGTATCCATGAACTCATTGGTAGATCATAGAATAGATTGGATAAGGTAATGATAGAATGATTTTAAGATTACATATATGAGTTTTTTGTAATGTTTAAAGACATCATTCTTAAATTATTAGTATCCATTGACTTGATTGACCATAATTTGGGAATCACCTATTTCTATCTAAAATTTTTGTTTTTCTTAATTTTAGAAGAAAGAAACTTGTAAAGTGGGTGTAGAAGAATACCTATTGAATTTACACACATTTAAGTACAAAATTTGTGAGAACTCCTCTTTGTCTTGGGAGGATTACCTAAAAATAAGAAAACACTACCACAAAACTTGTTTATTAGACAAATACAAAAGTGGATTGCCTGTCATGAGCTACATCTTAAAAGCATGAGCTTCTTAGGAGGCTATCAATCCAGCTACTTTAAACAATTAAGTTGAAATGATAAAAGAAATGTATTCACATTAAATGAAATAAAAAATGGAATAAAAAATATATCAAATAACTGAAATTAATGCAAGAAAAATTTCTAAGATTATGACTAAACAATAAAGCAAATTAATGCTAAAATTAGTCAAGTCAAAATTATGGTTTTTAGTTTGGGTTTGTCTTGTGATAAAAGGCCAACAAAAGGTGGTTTGGTTGGGATTTGTAAATTTTCAAGTTGGTAGAGATAAATTATGGTCAAGGAAGGAAAAGGATCAAATGGTCAAGGAGACAAAGGGGTAAATGGTCAAGAAGGCAAAGAGGCAAATGGTGGTCAATAAGGCAATAGGGAAAATGGTAAAGGGATAAATGATAGTCAAGAAGGCAAGATGGTAAAGAAGATAAGAAAGGTAAAGATAAATTTTGGATGGTTAAAAGGTCAAGAGGGTCAAAATATAGCCAATACAGTAAATAAGATAAGAATCCCAAGAAATTAAAGAATTGAAATGACTAAAAATAAACAATATACCTTGATGTTTATTGAAGATGTCTTGGTGAAGATTTGGGTAGAGTTTAGTTACATGAGATATTCTCCAAGATGGATGAGTGACATACGTAAAAAATTATATAACCTGAAAGATGAGTGATTTTACCAAAAACCAACCTTTGGTGAAGGATAAGGGGGTATTTAGAGCATTTATTGTGAAGAATCATACCAAAAGAGGGAATGGTAGAAATATCACACCATTTTTCAATTGAGATCATAATTACCAAAGAGGATAAGGATGGTGGGATTTACACCTTTTTGGTTTTTCTCCCACCTTACACATGAGTCCAATTTGGAGTGGGAATCACGCACATGGGCTCAAATGAGGCCAAAGGACTTTTCACCTAACTAATTTGTCTTTTATCTAAGTGCCCCATGAATTTTGGCATCATCCTTCATGTGGGTGCATGAGTGGTCATGAAATATAAGGTGGTGATATTCCCACTTAGCCAATAGGTCTTTCACTTGGTTGGTGTTAGTATGTTGGCCTGTCAAGGCCAAATTACTACCCCTATCAAACAAAACTTTCCTAAAACCGGTCATTAACCCTTTAAAGCTAGTTAAACCAAGCAATTATGGCATAAAAACACTAATTTTGGAACAAAAATAAAAAATTAATTGTAAATGGTTCATTATAATTTCAAAATAGCATTGTCAAGTTCAAATATGCAAACAATACATGCATAGGGGTCAATTTTGAGAGAAAATTGAGGTTTCTAGGAGCTATAGGTGGTTTTAGGAATTTAAATT
The DNA here is from genome assembly GCA_037957365.1 of Torreya grandis. NCBI lineage: Eukaryota > Viridiplantae > Streptophyta > Pinopsida > Cupressales > Taxaceae > Torreya > Torreya grandis. The sequence goes on from JARHVA010003647.1 coordinate 1,775,815, forward strand.
TTGTACATAGGGTCATCATGAGTTTGATAACCTTATAAAAAAAATTAATGGCCATTTAATTATTGGATATACTCACTCTTTTGTAATATTCCTTAGCGTATTCATTGGAGATCACTATTGGAGCAAACATCATTCTGGAGTGTTATAGAAGCTTCTAAGTCCAGGTAAAAGTTTTAAAAGAATTGGATGATGTTTTTACATCATAATTAGACCTTTAAAGAGTGTAAAAACTCCAAATTTTAATAAACCCATGCTCATGAAAGCTTTTACAGGGAAACATGCATAAAAGCCAAAAAGGGGTTTTTTCTACTTTTCAAGCAAAATGTGCTTTCAGAGTATTTTGATAGTATAGTATAAATACCATGATGGTGGTTTCAATAATTAAGAATCATGTAAATATTTATTTTCATTTTCATGAATTTTGCATTTTTTGCAGTTTTAGACACCCTTCTAAGCCTCCTATTCAGATGCTCGTATCTTTCATCACATGTGGAGTTTGTATGAACTCTCTTATTATATTTTTATTACCCATATTTAATTATAATTAATGAAAAATTGAGACTAGTTGATGGAATTTTATTTATGCAAAATCATTAAGAGCATAGGCAACTTAGAATGTAGTTAAAATCCCATAAGCAGATTTCTCCATGTGATAACTTTTAATATATTTTGCATGGGAATCTAATATTTTCAAGGATGTTAAGGGGGTTAGTGTGCTATATATAAATTAAAATAGTTTGGTATTTTGAGTTATGTACTTTATGAACCATCATTTGAAGATTCAGCTTCAAAGCCCTCTTAAACCCTCAAAAAACTAGTTTTGCAAAAAGTTGCTTTTATGTATGGAATTATACAGATGAGGGAATAAATCATGCTTTTTGTGGAAAAAAGCATGTAAAATGAAGTACAAGACACTTCAATAAAATATAATAAATGAAAATAAAATCATAAGACTTTTTCTTCATCCTAAAATTTTAATTTGGTAATAACTCATCTCATAAGTGTCCCAACCACCTCAATCAAAATGGCCAAATTGCAAGAAAATGGAGCAAAATAGGCCTAGTCAACCCTGTTAACTAAATGATGAGTGGTTTCTCATCAAAATCACATATCTTGTGATTATAAAAGTTTTTCAAGTTATATTTAATTATATTTTTAGGTTTCATGTCATATTGTTTTAGGTTTAATGGAGTCTAAATGCAATAAGATATGTTATTAGGCCTAATTGGCCTAATAGGCTTAATTGGTCAATCAAGTAAGTAAAGAATGACATTGAAAAAATATAAAATGAATTAATTTTAGAGTTACCACATACCATATATGTTTTTAAAGTGGATATATCATTATCATGTCAATTTACAAGTTCTAATTCATGCAAGTTAAGCTCAAGTTGAGTTAACTAGTCCTTAAGGGTCAAATCTCTTCGGTTGACTAGTTTGACTAGTTTCATGCATCTCCCATGATTTTCATGCAAGATAAAGAAATTAAAGAACTTAAACCCACTTTTAATATGTATTTATCTTCTAATTTATGGTTTAATTTTCATGCAAGGAAGGTTGACAAGTCAACATGTGCCCACCACTTCTCAATTCTATGCCAAAAATGAAGAACATGTAATTTTTGAATACTTGGAAGATTTTAAAGCCTTTATTTAATATTGTAAAAGGATTTTAGTCTTATTTTAACTCAAATAAGACTAATCCTTCTTTTTTCCATGCCACTTTAGATTTATTTAAGGTTTTAGACCTATATATTGGCTTTTTGAAGCCATTTTTTAGGAATTCTTGAAGTAGAACAAAAATTGTAATTGACACCATTTATCAAATAAAGAAAAAAAAATTCAACTATTTTTTGGATCAAAATAGAGTATAATTTGACTATGTACCAACATAAAAGTGGCATCTACTTTTCATTTTTTTAGGTCCTTTCCACACCTACTATGAAAATCTCATCCTCTACAGGTTTTTTAAAGAGCTAGGATTTGAATTTGCTTTGCAAACTTCTTTCAAGCCTTCTTTTGAAACACTAATGTTTAGGATAGAATGAAGAGTTTTATTTTAGATTCATATGTGTGTCTTAATTAGTTTCATAAATCTTTCAAATAATATCAATCATTTAGGTGCATCACTCCATTTAGATAGGATTTGCCATTTTAGTTTATTTCTTCCTTTTCATCATAAAAAAATCAAAATAATTTAGTTTTAATAGATAAATCTTAAGGGAACTAGCCCTCTCTAGAGGTTCGTCTCAGTACAGAATCACCCACACTCTAAGAAGATCCAATTATATCAGCTAAAGAGAGGGTGTGTTTTAAACATCTTCAAGCAGGGTTCACTCTAGAGTGATAATAATTTTTGGCATCCCTGGTGGGACATCATTCTACATACTAGCCTTTGGAGGCATTCAAAAGATCAGTGCAACTTTCAGGCACTCAAGGCTGATTTTGAACATTGGGTATCTTTTCAATATTGATTACTTTCAATATTTGGCTTACTAATGGTCTCAAATGGCTTATTTTAGTATGGATCCATATAATCCTCACTATGATCCTTGAAAGATCCCTGATGGATCCCTTCTGTAGATCTGCTGTAATTTTGTAATCTAAAATGGTGTTTTCCTATTTTTGAATGTTTTCTTTTCGTAATAGATGGAAAGTTGCAGAAGTGTTTATTTGTTTTTGTGTTTTGAGGAATTTTTCAATAAATAATTGAAATTCAATAACATAAATAACTTATGAAATTAAAACCCAAGTACAGCCAAATCCAATTTCAAAAGGGTAGAATTTAAGATATTGAATCAAATAAGGAACCAATGATGAATTCTCAATAATTCTGGTAAATTACAATGACAAATAGCCAACCTAAATTGTTGAAGGTAATCTAATCCAAAAGAAGAATAGTGGCCAGCTGAAAGAATCCTTTTTTTGATGCGCTGCTATGATAAGAAATGGTTGTCAAGTACAGCTGTACTATTTACACAAGCTGCCAGGTTCAGCTGTACAAAAGAAACCCTCACAATCAAACTTCCAGCTCCTTAATATCTACTAAATTTTGTCAAACTTCTAGCTCCTCTCAAAGAAACATTTATTAATCTCCCAATGAATCTGAATGAGTAAAGTCCACTGTATGGGGGCTACGTCCCAAACAGGGCAGCAATTGGGGTTTGGCGTCCCAATGCAGAAAGCTCCTCTTGAGCCCAAGCGCACTTCTCCAAAATATAATATGTCAAATGATAATCCAACAATGAAGCTTCCATCTCCTTATAACCCTTCTCAAATGCAAAGCAAACCCTAAGTGTCTCCAAGTGGCATTGGGAAGTGAAGGTGTTATAATTTCTTATTTTAAAGTGGTCATGTTACTAGAAAATGACCTTTTTCCTCATAGACAGAAATCCGTTCACTGAATTGTCCTGAGACCAAAGAGAAAGATTTAGAGAATTTTGAGACCTTTTCAACGAGCTATCATACCATAGGTTGCACATCTAGATGAGGCCAAAAACCCCTTATTACTCCAAAATGGCTAACAACTTAGCCTTATTTAAATATAAAGATGGAAACTTAGGAAATATTAAAAATATAACCCAAGTAGCCACAAATTGTCCAACTGACATCATAAACCAACAAATCATCCTGTCACCTATCTGTGACTGAAGTCAGAAATCAAGGATCCACTGGCAGTCTCATCCCTAAAATCTAGGGATGCTCCTAAAATCTAGGGAACAAGCCCTATCCCTCTAAAACTGAACCCAAAGAGTAATATCATGGAGTCCCAACCCTGGGCATGATCATACCTCCTAAAAAGTAGGAATAACCCCCATAAATGTAGGAACTACCTCTTAAAAACAAGGAATGTCTCCCAACTAATCAATAACTACCAGAACACCAAGTCCCTAACATTGAATAACCAAAATTGAGTCCCAATGACTCTCCCCTACTGTGTGCACCTCTGAGAGAACTATCACAAACTGGTAGTTCCTCCTAAAAAATAGGAATGCCTCCTAAAAAATAGGAGATGCACTCTAAGTCTCCAAAACATTCGCCGAGGTCTCCTAATGCCTCCTAGACCACTCCTAGTCAATCCCTACAAATTAGTAATCCCTCCTAAATTGTAAGAAACTATTGTCTACTACTTCAAACTACCTAGGAGGCTCATGCATGACTCTCAAAACCCCTGGGTCGGTTCCCTCTACGCTCTGCTAGCCTATGGGAACCAGATAATAGACCAACCCTGCTAGAAATGTTGTCACTAAGGAAGGGCAGAAATTGGGGACATGACAATCCTCACTAGGATTTTGAGGACCTATATCAATCATATATGCAAGAGTATTTCCCTGATCCTCCCTATGAATAGTTATTCTATCATAATACTAACCCTTACTGGTCTTATCATGAGCCATCCTACTCATCTAGCCAACATATTCATGGCCACTTTGTAGCTACCCAATCCATACCATCACTTAAATAAACTTTATTGATCCTTGAAAAGCATGCACTAGAACTATACTCATAGAGTTATTATGACCAAGATACCACTATTCACTAGATTCATTATGTGAGAGAGTCTTCGAAACAAATAAAAGAGCAATGGACACCTATTGAGAGAACCAATTAGAACCATCTCATTAGTGATAAGATGGATGTAGGTGCTTACATTAAAAATATTTAGGACAAACTAAAAGGCCTTAAAGAACAACAAGTTCAACCATAGTCTTCTTATATGCCATCCATTCCTCCTCAATAGACCATTCCAAGAGCCACTTTGAGTTTGCCAATTTTTCAAGTGTTTCTTATACCTTCCCTTCTTGGAGATCTATCCAAGGGAATTTTCAAATAAAGAAAGAGGTTGTTATGAGATACCCTACTATTGAGACCAATGACCACCTTAAAAATAAGATATTCCAAGAGAATATTGATAAGTAGATCAGAGAGTTGGATCTAAAGACAAGGAAAGAGGAAGAGAACCAGAATCAAAAGGTCAAAAAAGTGCCTCTATCTTTCCCATCTTGGAACCAAATCAGAGAGTCAAGCAAGAAAAAGGAACAATCAAGCATCATTCAAGATGTTAAATTCAAGTAAGAGATCATTCAGCCTTCATCCCTTCCTTTTCAGAAGCCTAAATCCTTTCCTTCATGGAAATTCATTCAAGAAAAAGTGTAGCAGAGAGATGAGGTGAAGGTGATCAAAGAAGAACCTCATGAGCAAAATTAGGTATCTATGGTAACTTTTGTATACCTTTCTCATCTTTTTGAATACTTTCAGGGATCTACCATGCCACTCGTAGAGAAAGAACCTCTCCTTTGTGAGGTAAGTGAAAAAGCTGTAGCCAAAGAGGCAAAAAATGAAGGTGACTTGGATAGTTTTCTTGAAGAATATGATCATTGGAAACAGATGTATCATGGTTTTATGAGCAAAATTGAAGAGCTTAAGATGTCATATTCTGATGATGAGATAGAATAATTGATTGATGATTCATCTTAAGATTCCAAAAATGTTTTAGAGCTTCAAAAAGGCAATGTTATTCTGTAGATCCCAAAGCAAGATGAGCTAGAACTTGAGTGGATACATGAGATGCCATTCTCTATAGAATTTTAAGATGAAGCTAGTGCAACAAATCAAGAAATTTCATTTGACTTCATCCAAAAGCTAGAAATATGTGATCAACATATTTCAAATGGTAAGAATATTGATAAATTTCATGTCATGTCCATTGATCATGATGAATAATTCTTTTGGGATGACTTGGAGAGTTTTTGTGCAAAATTTGATGGTCCATCTCCACCCTAAGTAGAGATTGATGAATGCATTGTAAAGAGTATTGTTGCAGCTATTATAAATAAATTAAAGTCATATTACATCCATGTTTGGATGTTTATCAAGGATATATAGACTTTGAAAAAGTACCACTTCAAATGGATTCAAATGAAGACAACAACCCAATTATACTATCTGAATTACCAATATAATCATTAAATGAGAATGTGTCAAATTATGATCAACCTATGAATGAGGTAGAAATAGCACTTTTGATGCAAGCAAGAAGAATATGGGAAGAAGATGATTGGATCCTAGATCCAATCTTCAATTTTTACACCTAAGAATGGAAGTTGGAGGCCTAACTGCATCATCCAAAACACATGAACATATAAGTGTCCCCATTTGCAAAAGAGAGCTATCAAAAGGAAGCAAATACATTTCAAAGTTCCATGGTGCATCAAATTGCTTTCCATTTGATCCAAAAAGACTAATAAGGTAGAGGTTAATTTATACCTAATAGATTACCTTTTATTTTTTTTATCTAATTGCATATTTTTACATGATTTTAGTGTTGTTTTTCCCTTTCCAAGTTGTTGTCCATTCCTCTAAGTGTACATGTGCACATGTTTGTTATTTTTGTGTCAGTTGTCTTGTTGTGTCTTTATCTACAAAAGATTTCCAAAAATTAGTGTTTATCCAAGTCAGATTTAGCTAGATTTTTTGAGTTATTTGACTAGTAGGCTGGTCAATCCTTTAAAATCACCAAAATTGTTAGTATTTTGGCCTGTTTAGGCCAAATTACTACCCTTATCATATAAAACTTTCCTAAAACCAATCATTAACCCTTTGAAGCTAGTCAAATTGAGTAATTATGGACTAAATCACTAATTTTGGTAAAAAAAGGTCAAAAATGAGTTTTAAATGGTTCTTTATCATTTCAAAATACTATTTTCAAGTTCAAATATGCAGACAATCCATGCATAGGGGTCAATTTTGAGAGAGAATTAAGGTTTATAGGAGCTACAAGTAGTTTTAAGACCTAAAATTTTGTAAAAAATGTCATCATGAGTTGAAAAAAATTATGAATTTTTTTAATGTCCATTTAATGAGTGGATATACTTGTTTTTTTGTAACATTCCTTAGCATGTTTGTTGAAGATCACCATTGGAGTAGGCATCATTTTGGAGTGCTATAGAAGCTTCTAAGTCTAGGTAAAAGTTTCACAAGCATGGGATGATGTTTTTAAATCATAATAACACTTTTAAATAGTCATAACTCCAAATTATAATCAAACCTTTCCCATATAGGCTTTTATAAGTAAACATGCATAAAGGCCAAAAAAGGGTTTTTTTGACTTTTCAATAAAAATTTGATTTTAGAGTGTTTTGATAGATTTGTAAAGACCCCATGATGTTATTTTAATTAATTAGGAATTATGTGAATATTTATTTTTATTTTGGTGATTTTTTCATTTTTTGTAGTTCTAAACACCCTTCTAAGCCTCATATTCAGATGCTCATATCTTTCACCACATGTGGAGTTTGGCCAAAAAATATTAGTATATTTTTAGGACCAATATTTAGTTATAATTAATGAAAATTTGAGATTATTTTAGTATATTTTATTTATGAACAATTATTAAAAGTGTAGGTAGCTCAAAATGCAGTCAAAACCCCACAAGCAGATTTCTCCACGTGATAACCTTTCATATATTTTTCTTGGAAACCCAATATTTTTAAGGATGTTATGGGGGTTAGTGTGATACACATAAATTTAAATATTTTTGGATTTGGATGTTTGTACTTTATGAACCATCATTTTGAAGATTCACCTTCAAAGCCCTCTTAAACCCTCAAAAAACTAGTTTCATAAAAAGTTAATTTTATTACTATAAAATTATCTTGTATCAACTTAAAAAAATTTAAAATGTCAAGTAAACTTATATATTATTCCATAAATGTCAATTTTATGTATGGAATTATATGGATGAGGGAATAAATCATATTTTTTATGGAAAAATCATGTAAAATGAAGTACAAGACACTTCAATGAGATATAATCAATGGATATCAAAAAATAATATTTTTTATTTATCATAAAATTTTAATTTGGTCAAAAATAATCCTATAAATGTCCTAACCAGCTCAATCAAAATAGCCAATCTGTAAGAAAATGGAGCAAAATAGGCCTAGTCAACCCTGTTGACTAAATGGTGAGTGTTTTCTCATCCAAATCACATAAATTGTGATGATAAAAGTTTTTCTAGATCTATTTAATTATTATTTTAGGTTTCATCGTATCTTATTTCAGGTTTAATGGAGTCCAAATGCAAGAAGATAGGCTATTAGGCTTAATTGGTCAATCAAGCAAGTAAAGAATGGTGTTGAAAATAGATCAAATGAATTAATTTTTGAGTTAACACATGAAATATATGTTTTTTAAGTGGATATATTATTCTCAATTCAATTCAAAAGTTCTAATTCATTTAAGTTGAGATCAAGTTGAGTTAACTAGCCCTTAAGGTTCAATTCTCTTTGGTTGACTAGTTTGACTAGTTTCATGCATCTCCCATGCTTTTCACGTAAGACAAATAAATATAAGAACATAAACCCATTTTTAATATGGATTTATCTTCTAATTTATGGCATTATTTTCATTCAAATAATGTTTACAAGTCAACATGGGTCCACCACTTCTCAATTCTATGCCAAAAATGAAGAACATGTGATTTTTGAAGACTTGGGAGATTTTAAAGCCTTTATTTAATATTGTAAAAGGATTTTAGTCTTATTTTACCTCAAATAAGACTAATCCTTCTCTTTTCCATGCCACTTTGGATTTATTTAAGTTTTTAGACTTATATATTAGGTTCTTGAAGCAATTTTTTAGGAATTCCTAAAGTAGAGCAAAAATTGTAATTGACACCATTTATTAATTAAAGAAGATTTTTTGCATATGTTTTTTAGATCAGAATAGAGTCTAATTTAACTATGTACTAGCATACAAGTGTAATATACTATCTATTTTTATAGGTCCTTTCCACACCTACTGTAAAAATCTCATCCTCTATAGGTCATTTGAAGAGCTAAGATTTGAATTTACTTTGCAAACTTTTTTTAGGCCTTCTTTTGAAACAATGATGTTCAATATTGAAAGTAGAGTTTTATTTTAGATTCATATGTTTGTCTTTCTTAGTTTCAAAAATCATTTATATAATATGAATCATTTATGTGTATCACCCTATTTAGACAAGATTTCCCATTTTAGTTTCTTTCTCCCTTTTCATCCTAAAAAAATCAAAATCATTTAGTTTTAATAGATAAATCTTAAGGGAACAATCCCTCTCTAGAGGTTCTTCTCAGTACAAAGTTAGCCACACTCTAATAAGATCAAATTGTATCAATTGAATAGAGGGTGTGTTTTACACATCTTCAATTAAGGTTCACTCTAGAGTGATAATAGTTGGTTTGTCTCCCAACTTGCTAAAGATTCCAAAATGGAGAGAGAATCATGTGCATGGACTCATATGTGTCTAAAATACCTTCCACCACTCTTTTTTATCTTTTAGCTAAGTTCACCATGAATTTTTGCATCATCCTCTATGCATGAGGAAAAAATCACAAGTTGAGTGATGGTCTCATGGGTAAAATGCACCATACTCCAAAGGAGGGGCCCTTTGGTGCTTAATAATGTTATTAGGTACCTTAGAGGTGGGTCCCAAGTGGGGTATGATGTCTAACTTCAATCCACCTCACTTTTAATCTATGTCACTTGCCCTATCACCTTCCATGTCATTTTCTATATCACTTGTTATGTCATATGCCATATCATCATGAATAGTGATAGTGGGTCCCATAGTGAATAGTGATAGTGAATAGTAATTTTTGAATAGTATTTTCAAATAGTACTATATGAATAAGGGATTAGTGATTGAGTTAGGTTAAAATGGGTTGCTTAAGGCTTAATAAGGTTTTAGGGGATCTTTAGGGGGTCCCAAGGCATTTAGTCATCAAAAATTACAAGTTTATAGTTTTTTAGTGTCTACATTTTACCCCTTTTTGTTATGCAACTTTGAATTAACAAGATGCAAAAAAAATGGATCACTTAGTTGAAGTTCAAGATGCCCTAAGTATGTGAGGATTGTTTCCCCTAAAATTTAGATTAAATGAGGTAAAGAAAAATTGAGTGTGGGTTTGATAAGCAGTTGGCACAGAGGCACTAAGTGGTGCCACAAGGTAGTTGGGTATTTAAGACACAAACATGCACATAAAATGTGACTAAGTATAGTAGTCAAGGTCATACATGAGATAAATTTTCCAATATTTTTTAATTTAAGGTCAGGTCTAGAGGGACATATGTCAAGGGTAATCAATTCACAACATTAGTCATAGCTGATCAAGTCATGCCTATAAAGAGATCTAGATAGGGTCAAGGTTGGTTACATGTATCCAAGGTAGGAAGTGTTCCTATAAAATAGCCCAAATGGTTAGGTCATGCAAAAATGCAACATGGTAAGGTTGGTTGGTGCAATCAAAATGGCCTAGGCAAGGTCATCATAAATATATGTAGTAGTTAAGGTTAAAATGGCCAATGTTAAGGTAGATGTGGTCAAGTGGTCAGTTGGTCAAATAGAGTGGTTGGAAAGGGTTTAGGTATGGAGTGGTTGAGCTGAATCCATATGCACTAGGTAAGTTGACACTACCTAGATAGTTATATGGATGTGATATCTAATAAAATTTTAGGCCAAATGTAGTTCTACAGTAGAGTTCATATGGGTTACCTCAATGTGATATACCACATGATTAGGTTTGGGTTGATAGTTTGGTAACAGTGAGGTGTCATGGTATAGATTGGTGAATAGTCACCATACTAATCCCACATGCATTAGGAAGAAAATACATGGATGGATAAGGTAGGATAAATAAGTGTGTAATAAAAGGCTAAGCATCATAAATGTCATGTGATGGAGCTCATGAGGAGGTTACACCTTCTAAAATTATGTGAGGGTATAAGCATATTGATGGCATCTATCGCTACAAGCCAAGTTTTAGGAGATGGGAATCTATCAAGATCTATATAGTCTTATGGGAGAAAGGTCATCATTGCTACAAGTTGAGTTTTAAGGTTAATAGTGAAGTGATGGCCTGTAAAGAATTTATTTGATGGCTAAGTAGATTTTATGAGTTAGAAAGTTGGTAGTGTGGTGAGTGATAGAGGATGGACCTTGTCTAACCCAATAACTACATGGGTAGGCTAGAGAAACTATGACCATGTCTACATCCTCTATCTTATTTCCTTGGAACCAATAAATTTAGGTTCCACTTATAAGAGGTCCTTCTATCAAGGAGCTATGTGGTCCAAGATATTAGTTATATAGTTGGGTAAGATGGGGGAGCTTCTACAATGGTAAGTATTTGGGAGCAACCACCACTAGAAATAGTGGTAGTTTTAGAGGTGTGATTATTGCAGTGGCCCAAGGCTAAAAACCAATTTATGTCAACTAGGTTAAAGGTGACAATGATGTGAATGACTATGAGGCCCACAAGGATCATAAGATGACAAAGAAAATAGAGATGTCAGATGTGGAGTAGATGATAAGGGAAATAAAAAGACATCATGATAGTGCATAATGATTATGTCAAGATGACCAATTGGATCAAGGGCTATGTGTCCACATGAAAAGGTAAGTAGACATGATCATTTCAAGTGGGAAGACTATTTAAGGGAATCAATGTCATCATAAAACCCTACTTGTCAATAGAATGGATAGTCATGTTGATGAAGAAAAATGGTTAGGTAGTCTATTTAAATAATTATGGTAAGAATGAATACCTATCATGAAGTCATCTAGTTTTGTAGGTTATTTAGGGTGTGGAGAACCACTAGAAGTTGAAGATGGCAAACAATGGGAGTAATGGCAAAGATAATCAACAACCCTCATGACCTAAGATAATCTACACAGTGAACATGCATATCTATGAAATACTAAAACACATAATGGTGATAATGGAAGTGTTGTTAAACCAATAGCAAGAGGAAAGGCACCCAAAATCTGAGCTCAAGGTTTAACTCTTACCTTCTCAATAGTGAAGAAGGTAAGAAGTTCCTTGTGTAAGGTGTAAGGTTGGAAAACATGACATTTTCCTATCCATGGAGGGAACCCTCATTGTCTAAGAGGATGCATGATAAGGTGGTAATAAGAAGTACCTATACAGGTAGAAAAATTAGATCATAGGGATGTAATGGCTATGATAGTCAATAAAGGTGAAAGACTTAGAGTGGAGTATGATTCCTGCCTTGTGGAAATGAATGTAGGAGAGGAAAATAGAGTATAGCCTTTAGTAAATACTGAGATAGGGATGTTACAAATGTTAGTTCAAGGAGTAATCAAGTAGAAGGATGGTTTAACACAAATCTAGAGTCACCAAATAATTGGTCTAATTCTTAGGTAGGAAAATAGTATATGTAGAGGCCTTAGGATAGCCTGATAAATTTATATTTGTCATGCGACACCTCACACCCTTAAATAAAATATTGCATAGTTTACTATAAACATGTAAAAAATGTGTTGGATGTAATTGTTTGAATGTTATTATGCTTAAGGTTATGTGGATACTCATGAATGTTATGGTTATGGTTATTTTAATCTTGTTATGAATAACATTAATATTAAAGTGAAGAATATAATCAAATGTCGTAATGAAAATATCAATTGAGTGTATTAGGATAAGAGGGTATGATGTTCCTTCTATGATAAGGACTAAAAATTGACCTAAAGTAGGCTTGGATTAATGAACATGAGTCTTGTGAATGCATCTCATGAGCATGCTTTTAAGGCTAAAAAAAGGTGTGTTGATCACACTCTATCAAGTACATGCAAAATGTGTAGAGGGTTTAAAGGTTGAAGAGGTGATGGATAGGGGAAAGGGAATAGTTATAGATGGACAAAAATAGGACCCATGCTCAACTAATAAAGACACTGAAGGAATAAATGGGTGTCTTGAAGTAGTGACCCTGACAGGATTTCATACATTAAATCAAGAGAGTAGAGGACATGATGAAGCAAACATGTATAAGCAATGTGACTAGTAACTAAACTCTAATGAGTTAGAATCTAGAGTTCTAATGAGAGAAAATAAAGGAGATCCAATAAGGGATGAGGTGAAGGTAGACCAAGAGATGGATGAAGAGATAGGTAGAGAAAATAATGAGGTCACAGATAAAGATAAAGGTGGATAAGGATGGAAGGAGCCAATAATGGATATGGAGGAGGAAAAAATAAGGTTTATAAGAACAAGGAATGTCATCAAATAAGATGAAAAAAAATGAAATGAAATAGAGAAAAGAGCAAAAAAATAAAAGGTAGAAGATAGGGGGTTGAGGAATGCACTAAAGAATGATAGATTGTAGAATTGAACTGGATGGGAAAAGAAGTGTAACAATCATGAAGGGTAAGGGGAGGATGGGAAATATGGGAGGCCATGAAAGGTTTTAAAGAAGTTTTAAAAATACCAAGGAGAAAATAGTTTGGTGATGAAAATGAAAAATAAGGAAATATATCGAAGAAAAGGAAATAGGAAGAAAAAAGAGTGAAATGAGGACACAAAAAGGATGCTAGGAGAGTGAAGAAGTAGGTGAAGATGTGACCAAGTAAGCATGGATGATGATAGGTAAAGAGAGGAATAATGAATCAAATCATATGGTGGTGTTGGAGATGTGAATGAGATGGAAAATGGGAAAGGGGCTAAGAAAATGAGGGGAAGCAAAGGATGGGTGGATAACCAATTGAAGAGATAAGGTATGTGTTAATCAGTGTGTTAGAAGAGATTGAAAAGATAAATGGGTTATTAGAAGAGATTAACAAGATAAAAAGTGGTGAGGTGGTGAATAAATAGGGGAACACAATGAAAGGGAATGAGATGAAAATAAGGGATGAAGATTAGGGATGATAATAATGAAAAGGGAGAATTGAAGTAGGGATATAAAGCATAGACACTCACACATATACAAAAGATAAGTGAGTACTGAGATGGAAAGAGGAAAAGGGGAATTCAAAGTGCAAAAGGCTAGGATTCATAAGAAGAAAAGGGAAACTATGGAATGTTTCTCAAAGGATAAAGACCCAATTAAAAGGTAGTTATTGAGGAAAAAAATGGAAAAGGTGGGGAGAGTGGAAAATCAATAGAGAGTGGTGGCACACATAAGAAAAAAATGGGATGCTAGAAGAATTAGAAGAAATAAAAAGCATGATAGATTTAAAATATGGGAAAGAGGAAAACAAGAAATGATAATTGTAATGAAGGTGGTTTATACGTAGTGGAAGGGTAGTAAGAAGGTTGTATCAAAAAAGAGGAGGGAAAAGTGTCCATTGGTGTGTAAGTGAACATGACAATGTGGAATTGGAGAGGAAAAGAGAGTGAGGAACAAGGTATGATAGGTGGCCAAGGGTAAGTGGAAAGGAAGAGGATGGTGGGAGAAGTCTAAGGGGATAAAGGGAATGGTTGGTGAGAAGTGGAGAGAGGGAAAAAAAACATGAAAAGTGGGTCGGGGAACAAGATGTGAAACATGCACAAGAAAAGGTGAAGGGGAGGTCAACAAAGCAAAGTATATGGTGGATTTATTCGAGATAAGAGGGGATAATGAGGAAGGTTGTCAATCCTTATGTTAAAAGAGATTAACAAGCTAGAAAAGTGGTTAAAAGAGATTAATAAACTAAAGGGAGGGAGGTGGTGAGGAGATAGGTAGATAAGTGGAGGAAGATATTTTAGGAGGGAAAAAAAATAAAGAATTTAGTTGAGCTAACCTCAGTAATTGAGCATTTCTTACATAGTCCAAAAATACCTTAGACCAATGTAGTTATCCCAATAATTGGGAAAAAATAAAGAGGAATTATTAGATGACGTTAAAATGCAAAGATGCTAGGAAGAATCCAAATATTCCCTAACATAGGATGCCCTAAGCAAGAGGGCATTGTTAGTAATGAAAATTAATGAGAAGAAAAATGAGAAGGTAGTTATTTGTTAGTGGTTGAGATACCTTTGGAATTTAAACAGTGCCTACATAGTCCATGGACATCAAGCCAATGTAGTTCAACAAGGTTTGGAAAATGGTGCCCAAATGGGTTACCCTAATTTGATGGACCACATGGTCTAGTTTTGTTGAAGGTTTGTGAAGAAAGGTATCTCCTAAAGGTGGGTTAATTGATCATAAGTAGGGATTTGACATTAATTTTTCTCTAACGTTATTCATGGTTGGGGTTATGATGGTTTTATGGATGATAGTGGTGATGCATAAGTAGGTTAGATAGCCATATTACATGAAAAATCATGAGACATGGGTCTAATAAAATAGATGACTCAATGATGAGAGAATGAAAAATAAGGTATAATACCTACTTATTGACAGGGATAGAAAAAAACCCAAAGTTAGACTAGCTTAAGTAACATAATCCTTTTTAATGCCTTGCATTAGCATGTGTTAGTTGATAAAACAAGTTTCTTGATTACAGTGTGTCAAGTAATTTTTAAGTCCCTTGATTTATAGACAGTGTACAGGGGAGATGGGTGATAGGTGGCTTAGAGGATAATGGGTAATATGTATGGTAACCTTCTGTAGGTTACTTTTCCCCTTCTATAGGTGATCTAATAATGGTAATAGATAAGTCCATGTCATATGCTATATGTAGATATATCAATATAGGAAGTCTACAAATGAAAGCCAATTGTGGCTTCCAATTTATTATGCTTCTTGAGAGCCGATTGTGGATCTAGATTTTGTTGTGGTAGTGGGTCTTTTACTTTATTGATGTATATGGGAAGTTTATCGACGCTAGAATCTTCCAATAAATTGTTGTGTTAACTTATCCATTTTTTGAGGGAGTGGTCTAAGTTTATTATATTTGCTTAATGTTATTGATAGTTGTCCTTCAAGAGAATAGCCTACCTTATATTTGGCAATTTTTGTATTATTTTTGGGAAATAATCCTTCAAGGGAGAAGTCTACAATGCTTAAGATATTGACCTAAGTAATATTTCGGTATTAATATTAGATGTGATTTATTTTAGACATGGACAAGTCTAATTAGGTTCAAAGGTTTTCCACTCTGAGGGGAAAACTTTGACATAAGAAGGTGAATGATATGTGAAAATGTGTGGTTTTGAGAAACAATGACTATGGGATTCCATCTTGTTAGAGATGAAAAGTATCCATGAGAACCATGCCATAGGTAGATTTGTGGTACCCATATTTATGAATAGGCTATGATTGTGATGGTTAATCACATGGTTTTATGTTGTGATCAATTTTCCTCAAAAGGAGGGTGAAGGTTAAACTCTCATAATCAAGGGATGAGCTTAAGTTAGATAAAAGTAGTGAGTTCAATCCTTTTTTAATAGAAAAATAGACACAGATGTGAAACATTGAGAGGTTTAGGTTCTGGTTTGCCTTTGAGAGAGGATAAATGATAATCTCCTAATCCATACTTATGGGTGATGATGTAGGTTCCAATCTAATTGAAAGACAACTTAGCTCACATATTCTTCTCCATGTCAATTTTATTTTAAGATGAGGTCTCCAATGTTGACGTTTCATTATTTGAGGCATTTTTTATAAGTGTATTTGATATGCTCTTGATAGATATAGAGGTAGGTTAGGACTGTTAAATGATGACCATCAAGTAGCTCAAGCTGAGCTAAATAGTGTTGATGATAATCTTCTTCAGAAATAAGATATTGAAAAGATATGTAAAGAGAGGAAATTTGGAGTTCAAGAGGTAAGATTGCCTCTAATTCAAATACTAGAGAGAAAGGGGTAGCACTCGTAGAGTTATGAATACTAGTGCAATAAGCCCATATAGAAAATGGGACAAGTAAGTGCCAATCTTAACTTAAAGCACTGATAACTTTGGTTAGTATTTTGTTAATGATTTTGTTAGAGGCTTCTGCCTACACATTTTATTATGGATGGTAAGGCAAGGAAAATCTTAAATTGATGTTAAATGCATCACATAAACCTTGGACTTGCTTATTTTTTAAGGATTTACCATTATCAGTGATGATCTTATGAGTAACACCAAAGTGGTAGATTATATGATGGTTGATAAGGTTGACAATCTTCTCTACTTTGTTCAAGATAAGAGGGATAGCTTCCACCCACTTGATGAAATATTCAATGGACGTGATTATGGAGTTATGCCATTGTGAAGAATGGGGGTTGATTTCCCCAATGAGATCGAGCCCCTATTATGAGAAAGGATAAAATTCCTTAGATACTTGGAGGTCATTAGTTGGAGTGTGATGTAAATTAGAATTTTGTTAACATTTAACACAATTTTTTACATAATCGCAATATTCTTGGTTGAGAGTGGGCTAATAATAGCCAAGGTTAAGGTTATATTTAGAGACCACTAGACCACTAAAGTGTCCCCAAAAGATCCCCTTATGTGTTTCCTTGATGGTATGGAAAGCTTCATGGTTGTGTAGGAAATGAAGTAGGAGACCATTAAAACCACATTTATAAAGGATTCCCCTAGTATGGTGTAATGATAGGTACTCTAAACAAAGTTTATTGGGACATTCCTAGAGAGGTTGGGAGAAACGATGCCTAGGTTGAGGTAGTTAAAAGTTTGGTCATACCAAACATCATATGGGGAATTATCCACATAAAAAATGGTAAGGGGTCAAATTAGCTATAAGAGGGTGTAGTAAAATGGTGAATGGTGACAAATATTTTGCAATTAGAAGGATGAAAAGGGATCTGGGAAGTAAGGCAAGCCATTGTATCTACAAACTTATTGGTAGATTGGGGAATATATTGGACTAGGTAACTTTGGAATGATGTTAATATTTCATCAACTAAAAGTTTGTATTTATGTAAGACATCATTTTTACATTGATAAGAGACATTTACTTGGTTGACCATGAGATGGAAATCACCGGAGACATTGATGGTCTTAATTCCCAAAGCTAGAGCAATTTAGAGACCTATGACTAGGGCTTCATACTCAGCCATATTGTTGGTGCACTTTAAGTCAAGTTTGAAGTAAAAATGAAGGGCTTTTCCATTGAGAGTAATGAGAATAACTCCAACACCCCCACCTTGTTGGCACTTTGAAAAATTGAAGAACATAGTCATTTGGTAGATTATGTCCTCTTGGGAAAGAGTAGTGATGGATTCATCTAGGAATTCAAGAGGAAGTGGTTGGTGATATATTAAATGTGATTTAGCCAATTGGTTGGAAATGAATTTCCCTTTAATTCACTTTTGCTTAAGGAACTCAAGATCAAATTCTACTAGGAGCATAAGCTACTTGGCCATACGTTGGTTTTGGTATGGTTTGGAATGCATATACTTGAGTTGTTCAATGTTGGTTATGACATAGGTTTTATGGATAAGAAGGTAGTGGAAAAGTTTGGTGGCCACAAAATTTAGGGTTAAACATAGTTTCTCGATATGGGTATACCAAGTCTCATATTCTACAATTATGTTTCTAATGTAGTATATAGCTTACTCTCTATGTTGTTCATATTGATGAGCCAACATTGCCCCTAGGGAATGGTCAGTGATAGAGATATATATGTGAAAGGGGTGGTCATCCTTAGGAGGGATGAGGATAGGTGGTGATAAAAGGTACTATTTGAGTGATTCAAAGGATTTTTTACAATCACCATTCCATTTGAAAGAGACATCCTTCTTTAAAAGGTGATGGAAAGGTTGGCACTAGTCTAAAAGCTAAGAAATGAAATAACAAATGGATTGAATCTTTCCCTATAGGTTACAGAGTTGCTTAAGGTTGGTAAGAGGAGGAATCTCCAAGATTGCATTGACCTTGGTAGGGTCTACTTTCACTCCTCAAAGAGAGATAATAAAGTGAAGAAGCTTTCTTGAAAAGACCCCAAAAACACATTTTTGAGGGTTAAGTTTGACATGGAAATGGATTAGGCATTCAAAGATAATTTTGAAAACTTTTAGATGATCTTGGTAAGATTTTATTTTCCCAATATATCATCAATGTAGTCCTCTATGATGGTGTGGATGAGGTCATGGAATATATAAGTCATGGCTCATTAGTAAGTTGCACCAGCATTCTTTAACTTAAAAGGTAGGAATCTATAGAAAAAAATTCTCAAATGAGTTTTAAAGGTGGTTTAATGCTAATCTTCAAGAGTAATCAAGATCTTATTATAACCTAAAAACCTATCCATGAGAGATAACATCTCATGGTTGGCTATAAGATCAACAAGATAGTCAATACTAGGTAGAATAAAGTCATCATTGGAGATGTTAAAGATCTTCTTTGATGAGAAGGGCTATGCAAGGATGCATGGGTCAATGTTTTTATTTAATAGGCTTGGCATCATGATTAGTAACTATGTTATGGGTAGTGATGGTGGGGTTAATCCTAAGAATATAATTTTAAGACCAAACAAATGTTTTGTTATAGTCTTGGAGGAAAGAGAAGTCTCAAAGTTCTTTTGAATTTAGTGATTGGCCCAATTTGACAACATGGGGGTTGTCCATGGTGCCCAAGTTGATATCCATGGTGGATTAATTTAACATGGTCAAAGATTCAGGAGGAAGGGATTTATGGATTGAATAATTTGGGGTACCAAGGTAGGTGACAATAAAATCATCATCTTGATGTTAGATGGTATTGATGGTAGGAGAATCTTTCTCTATAATTTTAGGATGGATGAGAGGAAGGGTTTGAATTTGGCCATCCTTTTGATAGGTTATGGGTCCTAAACTAATTGTTTTGATAAAAAAAATTAGGAGGAATGATATCAAAATCATTATACTTTGAAAGAGGTTGGGTTGGTGAGGAGGGAATGTTTTCCTTGATGGTGTCAATAGGTTTGGGTGAATTGGTGGGTTCTATAAGTGATACAAACCTAAGGCCAAATTACTCATGAGGTTTTTGGGTTTTGATTGAAGATAACTCATGAGTTCCTTATTCATATCATCCTAGACTAAATCCCTTCCAAGCATACCTATGAAGGTGTAATCTAGAGAATGTTGGTTTGTCAAGGTAGGAAAATTTATAGGTGAATGGTCGGATGGAAGAGGTAGTGGTGGGAGTAAGAAGTGGTGGATCAAGTCCCCCATAGATGAAGTTCATTTGATGGTTTAGGGGACCAAAATAGATGATGGATCTAATGTTAGGGTTGTATGAAGGGTCATGTTTGAGGTTCCCATATTCTTGAGGAGTAGGTAAATCATACAATGCTCAAAGATGATACTCCCCTAATGAGAATCATTTAAACATAGATCCCAAGGACTCCTCTTGGGGTTCTGTGAAGAAGAAATGAATGAGCTAGTTGACATTTCATAGATGGCTAGTATTTGGGGTGTAATTACTAAAGGTACATCAGATAGGTGTATAAGGATATCATTAGGGTGATAGGTCATGTTACACAGTGAGAAAGGATTTGGTTCTACTTGGATATTGATGACCTGGCCCTCATGCTCAAACTTAATGAATCGATGGAGGGTACAGAGAACACATTTCATGGAATGAATCCAAGGTCATCCCAATAAGAGGTTGTATTTTAATTCTCCTTCTACCACATATAAGAGTTTAGGGAGTGTGTAGAGTCCTACATGGATATGAAGGATGATGGCTCCTAAGGTAGTGGCCATAATGTTGTTAAAGGATCAAAGGACTATCATGGATTTTGACATGATATTGTTTGGTAAGTTGATTTGGATGTAAGAATAGGAGCATATCATGTTAATTTTATCTCCCCCATCAATCATAACCTTTTTGAAATGATTTTGGTTGATGTAAGTAGAGATAAAGTGTGGGGGATCTAGGTCCTCAAGCTGGATAAAAGGTATTTCTGAATTCTTAAAGGTGACAAGGTTGAAAGTTTAGAGGGTAACAATAAATGTAATTAGAGGTTGAGGGTCATTGGGTTAGACCTCAATGGATTGCAAGGCCTCTATTATTCCTTGGTGGTGATGGGGAGAAGTAGAAATCAACTCATACAAGCTCATTTTTTCTAGTCTTGTGAAGCTACTTAAAGATAGCTTTTCAAATAGATATTACATATGGGTTGACGTATGAAGGTTTAGATTGGGGGTTACCTAAGATAGACACTTTGGCTTTGATTGAAGATGGATATAGTTGGGTGTGGTTTGCTTGAAAATTTGAAGAGGGGTATGTCCAAGGAATAGATATCTTAGTCTTCCCTTTATCCTTTTATTTTGATCTAGTGACCACATTGATAGTATAGATAGGAGGAGAGGGTGAGGTAGTAGATTGGTCTGATTCATATTCATTTTTAGGTGATAATTAAGGAGTGGGGAAGTGTTGGGTAGGTATGGTTGTTGTTTGGGTTGGTATGGGTGATATAGGAGGTTCATCTATTAATATATAGTCCTCATCATAAAAGCAGTGGATGAGAGTTTGGAAAGCTTTGCAATTCTCTATATCATGGTTAGGTGTCCTATGGTATAAAAAAATCAAATTGTTATTGAACCATGATGGTTTGGGACATAAAGGGTCAAAGGGTTTGATGGGTGGTGAGCTTAAGGAAAAAGTTTGTAATAAATATTGGAAAATGTGATTAGGTAATATTTGGTTAAGGGTGGTAAAGGTTTAGGGGTTCTTATTTTGGGTGTGGAGGTAGAAGGTTGTTTAGAAGTAGGTTTGGTGATAGGTGTCTTAGGTGAGGTGGTATGCTTGGTTAATGGTATTATTTTAGGTAAGATGTTTGATGAGATAAAGGTGGAGGATGGTAAGGTAGGTAACTTAGGTATTATTGGTGTAGTAAAAAGAGGTGTATTAGAAAATAAGCATGAAGGTATAACTAATAGAGGTGATGGGTTTTTGGTAAAAATAATGGGCTTTGTGCTCAAGGTAGAGGGCTGAGGACCCAAAATGGAGATAAAGTTTGAGGGAGGTAAAATTTAAGGCTTTAGGCCTTTGGGTGGTTTTACCTCTTTATCTACTTTAGTTATTAATTTTGGAGGGGGTTTGGTTACTTTAGTTATCATGGTGGGTTTAGGTGTTTGAGGGTCAGTTAATTTGGAGGAAGTTTTTGTTGATTGGGTGGAGGTTTTGGTTATTTTAGAAGGGCTAAGTTAGTCTACCAAAGAAGGGGTTAGGGAATCTAGTTTTATTCCCTTACCTTTGTCTTGGTTTTTTATGGAGGGTTTTAAAATTAGAGGTTTGGTGGATGGAGTTATCTTTTCTTATGAGACAGCTTCCAAAGATGGAATGGATGGTTCTATAGTAGGGTAGATAGGTGTGGTACCCTATATCAAAGGTGTGGATATAGTTACTTCTTCTATTTGGATGTCCAAAAGGGTAGAAGGTAACTCTATTATTTCAATAAGTGGAGGGGGATTGGTAGATTGGTGAATGGGTTCTTTATTAGTGAGTGTGTTAAGAACCATGTTAATGGTATGGGTGTTAGGAAAGCATTAAATTTTGTTACTCTCATTTTTTTTGGGAGTGTGGTTCAGAAAAGGTTGCCTAAATATGTCAAGGGCTTGGTTGGGTAGTGCATTAGGGTTGTCTAATGTAAGCTCCCCCTTATCAATGAGGGATTGGACAAAGTATTTGAAGGTATTACACCTATTGATATCATGTATTATGACTTAATGAAAGGTACAATGGTCATTTTAATTATACCAACTTGGCATGGGGAGAGAAGCATCAAATTGTTAGGGTGGTTTAATTGGTGAAAGTTGGATGATATTGGATTTCAATAACTTTTCCAAAATAGAAGTATAAGGTTCTCCAAGTGGAGTTAATTACTTCTGATTGTTCCAAGTTTGGTTCCTTTAGTTTTGGTTTGAATAATTGTAGTTGTTGGAGGTTTTGTTCCTTGGGTTTTGTTTGTTGATAGATGGTGGTGGTGTGGCTTTGAGGATAATAGCATTGGTAGTTGCTTTATTTTTGGTGTTGGGATTAGTTTGGTGGTTTGGTTTGGAATAAGAGTGCTCATTGGTCTTATAAGTTGAGTTGTTGTTATTTAACTTTAAATTTCCTTCATCAATGGCTTTGTTATCTAGTTTTTGAGCCATGGTAAAAGATTCATCAAATGTCCAAAAGCTTTTGACATATAATGTGGATGAGATATGCTTAGCACATGCCTAAGAAAAGAGTTCTATAAGTTTGATTTAAGGTAAGGAAAAGGAAAGTTGGTTAATTGAGTTATTCCAATGAGCCATAAAATTATAAATAGACTCATCCTCAAATTTTTAGATGGAGTAGAGGTCAATAATGGAAACATTCTTAGATATATTGATCAAAAAGTTATCAAAGAAGTTTTGGGCTAGTTGGTTAAAGGAGAAGATGGAATGTTTGGGTATGGCACTATACCAATCCAATGTTGGTCTAGATAATGACATTGGAAAGACATGAAAGAGAAGAGCATCATCATGGGAAATCAAGTATCATGAAATTCTAAACACTCTTAAATGTTGTTGAGAGTCTTCCTTATTGTTAAACTTGGTAAATTTTATAAGTTCCCACTGGGCTAAATAATGTCTGATAAGGACTAAAGGGTGAATAGGCTCATTAAAAATTTGATCATAAGATAAGAGATTATGGGTTCCAAAGATAGATGAATCAAGGGTAGTCATCTTATCTATGATCATCTTCATGAAGTATGTTTGGGGTTGAGTACTTAAGAGGTTGTAAACTACATATTATAGTGGTTTTTAGAAACAATGTTAATAGTTGAAAGGTTGGTATGTGGATGCCAATGGTTGGGTAGAAGAGATATATTGGTATGTGGGTGTCAATGGTTTGGTAAGATTGGGTGGTTGGGTAGTGGGCATGTGCCCTTATGGATTATGGAGATAACTAAAAGTCACTTGTTGGGTAGGAGTGGTAGTTGGGTTAGTGGTTGATGGAAGGGTAGTGACCTTTGTACTAATACGTGGTAACATTGAGGGTATGGACACCACAAGGCTTTGAATCAGAGTAGTTTTTAAAGGTTTGGAGGTAATTATATGGATTTGTGTAGTGATAGAGGTAGGCACTCTTATTGTGGAGGAGTGATTGGTAGGTGATATAAGGGTAGTGGTAGTTTGGGTTGGTTGATTTTGAGTGGTAGCTTTAAGGGGATTGTTGGTCAATGATAGGGCTTGGGTAATTAAATTTTGATTAGTTATTTTGGTAGTGAAAGTGCTCCCATGAGGTGGAGAGGCATGCCATAAGTTGGATATATATGTGGGGTCAAAACCAAGATTCATTAAGATGTAATTCTAAGGTAATGTTATAAAGCCGCATGATTATTGTTTAGGAAAGTGACAAAAGTTGCATCTCCTAGGATTATCCAAATAGGAATTTATGGAGAGTGAGGGGATTCTATGGGTTCAAAAACATGGTGCATGGATGGATAGGTGAAAGAGATTGGTTGACTTGGTGGTGGGTTTTATTCCTCAAGGTCCCTTCATTGTTGGTGAATAAGAACCATATGACAAAATGGTAAAGGAATGATACGTTCTTACACCTCAAAACAAAGATCAATCAAAAAAGATTCAAGGAAAATAATGTATTCACTAATATTGCATTAAGTCTTAGGATTATTTTTAATCTCTCTTTTGGCTTATGCCTTAGAAAAGTGTGAAGAGGAAATTGGATTGAATAGGTCCTAGAAAGTAATCTATGTTTAGTTTCATATTGTGTTTAGGTTCTCAAAAATAATTATCTATTAGATCAGGTACATGGGTTGATACTTTGGGATTTCTCCCCTCACATCACAATCCCACAACTAGTGCAAGTTCTTAGCCTTTATACCATTTATCCAAAGTTTATACTCAACTAAAGAGCTGAGTTGGTTATCCCCTTGGTGATTAAATCTAAGTATGATAAACAAAAAAGGGTAAGGTGATCCTCTAGGTGATAAATCCTAGTCAAGCCTCATCTCAAGTATGTTTGATGTGTTGATTTTTCAAGTGGTTTGGTTTGTGTAACATTTGTGGTTCTATGATAAATTTTCTTTGCTTAATTAATCTAGGTGAACTAAAACAAGCAAACAAATAATGTATGCAATGAATTTTAACCAAAAGGAAATTTTTGATTTCTTTTCAATGAAAACAAAAAAAACTAAAAATACACCTAAATGCAATGTTAAAATTCAATCCTAATCCTAGGATGAATTCTCTTTTATTTATTTTTAGTTTTTTGACTTCTTAGAGATGCAAGGATAATAAAATTTAAATTTTTCTTAAAAAATGCAACTAAAACTTATGTTTTGTAAAGAAAAAAAGAAAGCTTTTTTTTAAAGAATGAAACTAAATTAATTTCACTAATTTAATTATAAATATACTAAAACATATATGAACCCAAGAAAACTCAAGGGTCTCACTGGGCATGTCAAAATGTTTCTATTTAAAAATTTTGCTTTTCTTAATTTTGGAAGAAAGAAACTTGTGAAGGGGGTGTAGAAGAATACCTATTGAATGTGCACATGTTGGAGTATATAATTTGGGATAAATCCTATTTGGCCTTATATTATGACCTAAAAATAATAAAACACTAACACAAAACTTTTTTTTAGACAAGTAGAAAGGTGGATTGCTAGCGTGAGCTAGATCCTATAAGTGTGAGCTTCCTAGGAGGCTATCAATCCACCTGCTTTAAATAATTAAGTTAAAATGATAAAATAAATGTATTAACATTAAATGATACCAATAATTAAATTTAAAAAATATAAAATAACTAAAATTAATTCAAGAAATTTTGTGAAGAAGAAGACTAAACAATAAAGCAACTTAATGCTAAAACTAGTCAAGTCAAAATTGTGGTTTTCGGTTTGGGT
The DNA here is from genome assembly GCA_037957365.1 of Torreya grandis. Classification (NCBI taxonomy): domain Eukaryota; kingdom Viridiplantae; phylum Streptophyta; class Pinopsida; order Cupressales; family Taxaceae; genus Torreya; species Torreya grandis. The sequence continues at coordinate 1,801,345 of JARHVA010003647.1, forward strand.
TTGTCTTGTGACAAAAGGCCAAGAAAAGGTGGTTTATTTGGGATTGTAAAATGGTATATTATTTAGAGATAAATTATGTTCAAGGAAGGAAAAATATCAAATGTTCAAGGAGACAAAGGGGTAAATGGTCAAGAAGGCAAAGAGGCAAATGGTGGTCAAGAAGGCAATAGGGAAAATGGTAAAATGGTAAATGATAGTCAAAAATGCAAGATGGTAAAGAAGATAATAATGGATGGTAAAAATTTCAAGAGGGTAAAAATATATCTAATATGGTAAATAAGATGAGAAGGGAAAAAGGCTAAGAAATAAAATAATTGAAATGACTAAAATAAACAATATACCTTGATGTTTGTTTAAGATGACTTGAATATGACTTGTCAAAGATATATGTAGAGTTTCATTTCTTGAGCTCTTCTTAAAGATGGATGAGTGACCTCCTTCAAAAATTAGATAACCTAAAATATGATTGATTTTACCAAAAAACATCTTAACCTTTGGTAAAGGAGAAGGGGGTATTTATAGCATTTATTGTGAAGAATCATGCCAAAATAGGGAATAGTGGAACTATGGTCCCATTTTTCAAGTGGGATAATAAGTGATAAATGAGATAAGGATGAGGGGATCCCATATTTTTGTTTTATCTCCCACTTTGTATATGAGTCAAATTTAGAGTGGGAATCATGCACATGGGCTCAAATGAGGCCAAAGGACTTTTCACCCAACTAATTTGTCTTTTAGCTAAGTGCCCCATGAATTTTGGCATCATCCTCCATGTGGGTGTATGAGTGGTCATGACATACAAGGGGTGAGATTCCTACTTAGCCAATAGGTCTTCCACTTGGTTGGTTTATCTCCCAACTTGAGAAAGAGTCCAAAATGGAGAGAGAATCATGCACATGGACTCATATGTGTCCAAAATAGCTTCCACCACTCATTTCTATCTTTTGGATAAGTGACCCATGAATTTTGGCATGATCCTCCATACATGAGGACAAAAACACATGTTAAGTGATAGTCCCATGGGAAAAATGCACCATAGTCCAAAGGAGGGGCCCTTTGGTGTTTAGTGATGTCATTAGGTACCTTAGAGGTAGGTCCTAGGTGGGGTATGATGTCCCAATTTAATCCACCTCACTTCCAATCCATGTCACTTTCCCTATCACCTTCCATGTCACTTGCCATGTCATCATGAATAGTGATAGTGGGTCCCAAAGTGAATAGTGATAGTGAATAGTAATTTCAAATAGTACTATATAAATAGGGGATTAGTGATTTGGTTAGGTTGAGAGGGGTTGGTTAAGGCTTAAGAAGGTTTTATGGGGTCTTTAGGGGGTCCTAAGTCATTTAGTCATCAAAAAATGCAAGTGTACAATTTTATATTGTCTACATCATGAAAGACACTAACAATCTTAATTCCTAAGGCTAGAGTAATCTGTAGACCTATGACAAGGGATTCATACTCAACCACATTATTTGTGCATTCAAAATCAAGTTTAAAGGAGAGGGGAAGAGGCTCATCATCAAGGGGAATGAGAATAACTCTAATACCCCCACCACATTAGCATTTTGAGCCATTGAAGAACATGGTCACTTGGTAGGTGATGTCTTATTGAGAAAGAGTTATGAGGGACACGTCTATAAATATGAGAGGAAGTGGTTAGTTGTTTAGTAAAGGAGTTTATGACAATTGGATAGAAATTAATTTCCCTTTAATTGACTTTTACTAGAGAAACTCAAGGTCAAACTCAGCTAAAAGCATGAGCCACTTAGCCATACATTGGTTTTGGTATGGTTTAAAGTGTATGTACTTGAGTGGGTTAGTATTGGTGATGACAAAAGTTTTATGATTAAGAAGGTAATGATAAGTTTTGAAGCAATAAAGACTAAGGCAAGGCAAAGTTTCTCAAAGTGGGTATATCAAGTCTCATACTCTATAAGTGTTTGACTTATGTAGTAAATAACTCGCTCCTTATTTTTTTCATCATGGTGAACTAGCATTGCCCCTAAATAATGGTTAGTGGTGGAAATATAAAGGTATAAGGGTTGGTCCTCTTTAGGTGGGGTAAGAATCAATGGATAAAGGAGGTATTTTTTGATTGAATCAAAGGCTTGTTGGTAGTCCTTGGTCCATTTAAAATATGTATATTTTTTGAGAAGATGGTGAAAGGGTTAATATTTATCTAATAATTGAGAGATGAAGCAATGGATGGATTGGAGCTTCCCCTATAGGCTATGAAGTTTTTTAGGTAGGTTGGAGGATATATCTCCAAAATTGCTTTAAATTTGGTAGGATCTACTTCAATTCCTCAAAGAAATATGATAAAGCCAAGGAGCTTTCCTTATAGGACTCCAAAAATACATTTCTTGGGGTTGAGTTAGACATTGAAATGGATTAAGCATTCAAAGATGATCATGAGCATGGTTAGGTAATCATTACGATGTTTGGATTTCCAAAGGAGATCATCTACATAGTCCTCTATGATTTTATGGATGAGATCTTGAAAGATGTAGGTCATCTCACACTGGTACGTTACTTCAGCATTCTTTAGATCAAATAACATGACCCTATAACAAAAGGTTCCCCATTAGGTGATGAAATAAGTTTTATTTTGATCTTTGGGGGCAATAAATATTTGATTATATCCTGAGAAACTATTCATGAGAGATAACATCTCATGGATAACTGTAAGATCAACTAGTTGGTCAATGCTAGGTAAAGGGAAGTCATCCTTTGGGCAAGCAAGGTTGAGGTCATGAAAGTCAATACAGAGGTGAAGGCCCCCCTATGGGATTGATAATGGTAATGATGTTAGAAACCCATTGAATATAATTTATGGTTTGGATGAAATTGATAGATAAGAGACATTGACGCTGTTCTTTGACTAGAAGGGCGATGTGAGGGTGCATCTTGTAAAGATTTTGCCAAACATGCTTAGCATCAAGATGGGTGACAATGTTTTGAATGGATATGGAAGGGTCAATTTTAGGCATATCCTGATAAGACCAATCAAATTCTATGCTTCATTCATGAAGGAAAGGAGGGTAATCTTTTTTCTCCATGGAATTTAAGGATTGACCAATCTTGATAGTGCAAGGGTTATCCTGAGTACCCAAGTTGACATTGATAGTGGATTCATTCAACATGGTTTGGTTATCAAGAGGAAGGGATTTATGGATAGAATAATCCCCCATATTGAGGTAGGTGATAATGGAATCACCATCCTAATGTTAGATGGTTTTAATGGTAGGAGAATCATTTTCTACCATTTTAAGATGGATGAGAGGAAGGGTTTTAGTTTAATCATCCCTTTGATAATTCAAGGAACCCAAACTAACATTATTGATCAAAAAAAAGATGGAATGATATCAAAATTCTTTTAATTCAAAGGAGATGGGGTTGGTGAGGATGGAATATCATAATTAATGATGGTGATGGGTTTAGGTGAATTGGTTAGTTCTTTTGGTGGTATGAACCCAAGGCTAAATAGCTCAGGAGGTTTTTAGGTTATGATGGAAGGTAAATCATGAGGTCTATGCTCATTATATCCTAGTCCAAATCCCTTCTAAACACACCTATGAAGGTATAATTTGGAAATTTTCAATTTTTCAAGATAGGAAAAGTCAAAGGTGAATGGTCAGATGGTAATGGTAGTGGTGGAAAAAAGAAGTGGATGATCAAGCCCCCCATAGATTAAGTTGGTTTAAGGGTTGGGATGCCTAAAAAGGATGATGGTTTTTATGTTGGGGTCATAACTAGGATCATGGGTGAGGTTCTCATACTCTTGAGGAGTAGGGAAAGCATCTAAGGCTAAAATACAATACTCCCCCAATGAGAGATGTTGTAACATGGGTTCTAAGGGGTCCTTTATAGGGATATAATAATAATGGATAGATGATCTATTTAAAGCTTCATTGATGGTAGGGGTGGAGGTATTATTTATTTTGGTTGGTGAGGTGGATTAAGGAGGAAGAATGTCATTGGGGTGATATGTCATGTTGCATGAATCAAAAGGATTAGGGCCAGCTCTTATGGTAAAAAATTGACCTTCATGTTCAAATTTGACACATTAGTGTAAGGTAGATGGGAAACAACTCATGGCATGGATCCAAGGGAATACAATTAAGGTATTATATTAGAACTCACCTTCTATAGTATAAAAGAGTTATGTAATTGTGTGAGGTCCCAAACGGATGTGGAGGATGATTGTCCCCAAGGTATTGGCCATAGTGTCATTAAAGGAGTAGAGGACTATTGAAGTTTATGACATGATATTATTAGGTAATTGAAGGTGGTCATAATCATGGGAGGATATGATGTTAATAATATCTCCTCCGTAAATCACACCCTTTTGATGTGGGTTTGATTAATGTATGCCATGATGAAGAGGGGAAGATTGGGATCCTTAGAATGGATAGAAAGTATTTCTAAATCTTGGAAGGTGACAAAGGTAGAAATCTAAAGGGTTATGACAAATGATGCAAGAGGTTAAGGGTCTTTTGGTTGAACCTATATATATTTCAAGGCCTCTATCAATGTTTGGCAATGATGGGGTGAGGTTTTGATTAGTTCATAAAGGCTCATCTTTACCAGTATCAGGTGAAGTTATTTTAACACCACTCATTGGATGGATTTAGAATACTTGGAGGGAGAGGCACCCAAAATGGATATTTTGGGTTTTAGAGAAGGTGAAGGTAAAGGTGAGGGTGTTTAGGTTTGGTTAGAAGGTTGAGGGGTGAAAGGGTAAGTACATGGTATGGACACTTTTGATTTTTCCTTATCCTTTTGTTGGGCCCTTGATCAGGTAACCATATGGATAGTGTGGATTAAGGGAGGTGTTGGGATAGATGGTTTTTTTTATTCCTCCTCACTTTCAAATTAGAGTGGAGGAGTAGGTAAATGTTGTATGGGTTGAGTTGATGGTTGGGTTGGTAATGGGCTCAATGGATGTCCATATAATAATAGATCATCCTCATCTAATAAGATATGGACAAGTTTTTGGAGAGTTTTATAGTTTTTTGTATCATCTCCAGGAGTCCTATAGTATAATAAAATCAAATTTTCATGAAACCATAATGGTTTAGGATGTGAAGGGTTGAAAGGTTTGATTGGTGATAGGGTTAAGGAAGAGGTTTGCAATAACCTTTGTAAAATATTTGAATAAGAATCAATCAAAGGTGTTGAGAGTGTTAGGTTCTTGGTTTTAGGAGTGGGGTCTTATTAAAAGTAGGCTTCACCACAGAAATTGTAAGTTGTGGAAGGGTTTTGGTAGGTGGTTTTGGTTGGGATTATTTGGTTATGATTGGTTTGGAGGTGGATGATTTAGAGATAGAGGGTTAAGGTTTGGTGATATGTGGGAAGGTAGAGGTAGATAGGTTATTTAAGAATGATGGGGAGTTTGATATTTTGGTAGAGGTAGGTGTAGGTAGAGTAAACACAAAAGGTTTAATATATGAGGAATAGGTAGTTGTAGGAGGGTTCACCTTCTTAGTATTAGGATAAGCTCATGGGATGTTATAAGGATGGGGTCTAAGATAAAAGGTAAGTGTGAAAGAGGTGGTATGGCTTGGGTTCGAGGTGGGAGTTTGGTTGGATCCACCTTTTTATTTAGTTTGGTTAGGGTTTTCTTTGGTGGACTAAATAGGGTTAAGTCTAAATTTAAATATTGGTGATCAAGGCTAGGTGTAGGAAGTATTCCTAGATTCTTGATGAGTTTGGTTAGAGAGGCGTAAGGTGACTTGAAAATTTTAGATGGATATGGGTTGGATGGTTCTCCTATGGTTTTGGAAGGATAAGGGTTTGAGGATGGGGTTGAGGTAATGATACGTTTGATGGTGGATTCAAGTGAAGTTGAAGGTTTAGGTTTGTTTTGGTAAGGGAGGCTAATATGATGCCAAAAATTCACTCATCTAGGTTAGGTTGAGATGTGAACTCTAAACTTTGGACTAATATAGAAAAAGGCTTATAAATAGGTTTAATTCCTTAGTCATTGGTTTCAAAGGTTAATCCCATGGATGGAGGTGAAGGGATAGTCTCTTCATCTATGTTCTTTGTAAAAGGTTCCAAGGTTTTGGAGGATGTCTCTTCCATGGAAGGTGTAGGTAAGGTGATATATTCATTTGGGATGGTTCCCAAAGAGAGAATGGGTGGTTTTAGGATAGAGGAGGAAGGTTTAATTACCTCAAGTGAAAGAATGGATATGGTTTATTCCTTTTTTTGGGTGTCTAAAGGAATGGAGGTTAATTTAACCACTTTAATAAATGGATTCATTAAAGAGGTGGTTATAAAAATGGTTGCCTCATTCAATATTTCTATCAAAGGAGATGTGGATAGGTCTATGGTCTCATCAAACAAAGAAATAAGGGTGGTTGTTTCCTTTGTTTGGGTGTCCAAAGGAATAGAGGGTGAGTCACCACTTTAATGAGTGGAATGGAATAAGGGATAGATGAGGTAATGGTCTCCTCAATGATAGGTTCACTAAAAATGACATTAATCATATGGACCTCATGAGAATGAGATGATTCTAGTTTATTATCATCATAGTTGGTGGAAGGGACATGGTTGGGAAAAGGTTTATGAAAGATGTCAAGGGACTAATTTGGAGGTGCATTGGGATTATCAAATATAAGTTTTCCCTTATCAATAATGTTTTGGACAATGTTCTTGAAGGTATTTCACCTACTAATATCATGTCCAATGCCATGATGGAAAGCATAAAGATCATTCTCATTGTACCAACCAGGTGTAGGGAAAGAAACATCAAATTATTGGGGAGGTTTTATTAGAGGAAGTTGTATAATGTTTTCTTTCATTAATTTATCCAAAACTAAATCATTATACTCCCCTATTGGTGTATATTTTTTTATGGAAACTCATTTTTGGTTTTAGTTTAGTTGGTTGGAAGAGTTAAAAGAATTAGTTAGGTTGGGTTCATTGATAGTTGGTGGTGGAACAGTTTTAAGGACAACTAATTTTGTGGATGCCTTGGGTTTGTAATTGGGATGGTTAGGTTGATTGATGGTTTTGGTGGAGGAAGGTTCATTGGATTTAAATCTATAAAAAAAAATTATAGTTCTAATGTTTCCTCATCAATGGCTCTAATTTCCAATTTTTGTGCCATGGTAAAAGCCTCATCAAAGGTTTACAAAGTTTGAACTTGAAGAGTAGGGGAAATATGTTTGGCACAACCCTAAGAGAAAATCTCAATGAATTAGGGTTGGGGTAAGGATAAATAAAGTTGGTTTATAAGACCTCTCCATCTAGATATGAAATCAACAATTGATTATTCATCAAATTGCCTAATGGAGTGGAGGTCGGTAATAGAGACCTTTTTAGATATGTTGAATGAGAAGTGATCTAAAAATACTTGGTTAATTTGAGAAAAGGAAAAGATGGAGTGCTTGGTGAGAGAACTATACCAATCCAAGGTTGGTCTAGATAAAGACATGGGGAAGGTATGAAGGAGAAGAGCATCATCATATGAAATCAAATAACAAGAATGGTGAAATGCTCTCAAATGTTATTAGGGGTCCTCCTTACTTTAAAACTTGAAAAACTTGGGTAGTTCCCATTGAGGAGGATAATATCAGATAGGAATGAATGCATGGATAGGTTCATTATAGATTTGATCACAAGATAAAATGTTATGAGCCCCAAAAATAAATGACTCTAGGTTGGTCATTTTATCCATTAACATTTTGACCAAATATATTTAAGGTTGGGAAGCTACATAATTGGATGGTAAGTTTGGTTTAAGTTGGGTATCAGAAATATATGGATAAGAGGTAGAGGGTTGAGAAGATACCACATATTTAGATGTGGACATTGAAGGTTGGGATGGTTCCACATAAGGTTAATGGGTACAAAAGGTTGGGTAGAAGGTGTTATGTATCCTTGTGAATTAGGAACATATTGGTAAGATGTTATGGGTATTTGTTGAGGGATTCATATGGGTTGATTTTGAGGTATGGATGGTTTGGTAGATGGTTGGGGTTAGGTGGTAACTCTTGTACTAATAGGTGGAAGGGGAGAAGGTATGGAAAGCACCAAATTTTGAAGTGCAGTAGAAATTAGTGGATTGGTAGTAATAATGGGAATGGTGTAAATAGGTGTAGAAGATACCCCCATGGTATATGAGGTATGGGTAATAAGAGGTGAGGTTAATCCTATGTTGGAGGTGTTGATTAGTGTAAGGGGTGCTTGTCTATTGGTTGGGATGTTGGATTAGGTTTGGGTGATGGTAGTGGATGGGATATTACTAGAATAAGATGTTTGGGTGATCATAGGTTAGGTAGAGGTAGCACCAACCATAATATGGGGAGGCATATCATAAGTTGGATCCATGGGAGGAATTGAAGAAATAGGGGTGGAGTGAACTAAGGTGTTAAGGTAATGTTGGAGGACTATGAGGTTGTTATCAATGAAGGTAGTGAAATATGCATCACCCTTAATAACTATCCAAGTCATGGTAGTAAGAGGAGAAAGATGAGGATAACTTTCAACATCTAAATTATACTCCATGAAAGAAGAGGAAGAGGAAGATGGTGGTTCTTGGTTGGTTTGATTCCTCAATTATTGTCTAGTAAAGACCATGTGAGGAATAGAAAAGAAATGATGGAAATATTATAACTCAAACATAAAACAAACAAAAAGAAAATAATCTCAAGGTAATCAAAACATACACTAAAAGTGTATTTAAACCTTAGGATTATTTTTAGATCACTTTTGGCTTATGCCTTAGAAAGTGTGAAAAAAGAAATTTGGTTTGTAGATCAAGTACTAAAGAGGAAATCTAAGGTTGGTTTTAGGTTATGTTTAGGTGCTCAAAAAGAATCTATATTGAACATTAGTACATGGCTTGATATTGGGGGCTACCCCCTCACTTTACACACCATAGTGATAAGGGTGTTATATGCTTAGCCAAGATATACTAAATTTTAGAGTTTATACTCAACCAAAGAGCTGAGTTGGTTTTCCCCTTGTTAATGACCTCTAACTAGGAATATTTGAAAAGGGTAACATTACTGCTAGGTGATGAAATTCTATTCAGGTCTTGTCTCAAGTTTGTTTGGATGTGTTGATTGATTATGTGGTTTGGTAAAGTGTGTGATAACAAGAGTAAAACTATGATTAATTACTTTACTTTTAAGTAATTAGATGTACTAAAACAAGTAAGCAATCAATGTATGCAAGGTTTATTTTAAGCCTAAAAGAAATTTTTGATTTTTTTCTATGAGCAAAGTATAAAGGAATAAAGGGGAACCTAGATGATTTTAGGGTCCCACCTTTATGCCAAAATGCTTCTCTTAATTTCAGCTTATTTCTTAATTTTGGAAGAAGATAAGAAACTAGTAATAAGGGTGTGGTAGAAATACCTAGTTGTTGATGCATGCATAATCCAAACGAAGATGGAGATATCCTATTTTACATAGAAGAAATAACCTATAGATAAGTAAAAAAAGAGGTTGTTAAAAAGATATTTAGGTGGATTGCCTAGTGTGAGCTAGATCCAAGAAGCATGATATTGCTAGGAGGTTGTCAATCCACTCTTTGATAAAAATTAAGTTGAAAATGATAAAATAAATATACTTTTACAAATAAAGAAGTAGATGGATGATTGATAGATAAAATAACTAAATATAGCAAAAATGGGTCAATACTAGTGCTAAGATAGATTAGGTCAAGTTCAAAAAATCAAGTAGGGGTCTGTGAACATGTAGAAACACAAAAATTAAGATTTGGTTAGGGGTAAGGAGTTATAAATAACTTATTATTTTATACCATAGTGATCATCGATGATTGGGTTGACCATCAGTAGTTAAGCTGACCATTGACAGTTGGGTAACCATCAATGGAAGGGGGTGACCATTAATAGTTGTGTTAACTATTAATGGTTATCTATGGATTCTAAAAGTATTCAAAAAAAGAGGTTATAGGTTGGGTCAAAGGTTTGATAATGGTATATTAAGGATCTAGTTAGAAATGGGAGATTAGAAAATAGGTTTAGAAAGGTATGATGGGGTAGATGGGTGAGAAACCAAAATAAAAATGCTAAAGTATAAATATGCATATTTATTTCTAAGTGGTTGATGGTTGATGGTTAGATAAATTTTGGTAGAGTAAAAATACTTTTACTTAAAGAGTAATTTTGGTAGAGGTTTGGATCTCTATTTCTATTTTTAAATCATTAGAAGAAAACTAGATAGTTGGAGAGCTTGAATACCTATGTGCAATAATGCTTGTGATGATCGATTTCACCACCTACACCCCTCCTTTTATAAGAAAAGAGAGATGGAGGATAGAAGGTTCCCTAGTAGGTTGGCATGTTGATTTCGATGATTGGGATTTTATTAGTACCATGTAAGGCAAACATATTTAATTATACCTCATTAGCTCACACACATCTAATGATGTGTTAAAAAGGTGAGGACCTAACCTTTGATGGTTAGGCTAATTGTTGATGGTTAAGCTAACCATCAGTAGTCAAGTATCTAGAGGCAAAGGGTTAAGGTGAATTAAAATGGGTGGGTTAAGGTTTGTTAGTAAGTTATTGAGTTTATTTATCTAAGTAGACCCAAGGTCTGATAGGTTGGTCAGTGGGTCAAGAAGGGTTAGGTGGTCCCTAAGTTATCCCAAAGCATTTTGACATCTAGTATAGTTTTATAGTGTCTATAGTAGGTTAAGAGTCTTCAGATTCCTCCTCAAGACCTTCTTCATACACACCAATTTCCTCCTCCTCATCATCATCCTCATTGGCACCTTCAATGTAAAATAACTTCTTTTCAACATAGTGATGTTCTTTGCTCCATTTTTTGTCACAACCATAACACAACCCTTTGGCTTGCTTATCCTTTATTTATCAAGGTGTTAATCTAGTGGGTTGAGTAAATTATGGTGCTAGAAAGGTGTGATCATGACTAGTAGTAAAATTTTTCCATTTGACCATCTCTTTTTCTTCTACTATGTGTGCTTATGGGATAGATTCTAATACAGATGTTGGGTTAAACATCCTAACCTCTAATTGGATGATATCTTTGAGGCCACCCAAAAAAATATCAGTCAAATTTTCCTCAATGATGTCTTCCACCCATAAGAATAGATTTTGAAATTGATGAATATAATCCTTCATAGTTCATGTTTTTCATAGTTTGGCTAACTAGTTAGAGTAGTTCTCAGAGAAATTATTTTGATAATGAGATAACAACTCATCAGTGAAAATAGACCATGTAATAAGAGCACCATTATTATTATTTTGAGCACACAACCAATGATACCAAATGAACTACTTGGGTTCCAAATATAGAGATGTCACTATCACCTTCTAAGAACTAGGAGTTTGATGCAAATCAAAAAAAACTCAATCTAGGTAATCCAAGTGAGAGGATCCTTACAATCAAACTTATGCATGTCCACTTTTGGAAACATCAGTTTCACACTAGAATTGTAGTTTTTAGTGTTGAGAGGAGGACCCAAATGATGAAGTGGAGGGTTGTTTGACTGTAACTGAGATGAAATGGCAGCCAATTATGCAATGATCTAATGTAATTGAGTGTTGACCCCATTAATCTCTTTGTACATCCTTGAAACATCATTTTGATTTGAAATAAATTCATCATGCCATTCCAAACCCTTTATGTGAGCCTAAAGTTGAAAAATCAATAGATTTGAAGTTCTAGATTCCATTTCACTGGTAGGAGTCTTAGGAGTCCCCCCCTTTCTTCCCTGAGTAGTAGGACCTACCATATACAAACCCTAATAGGGTTTTTTCCCTTAAAAAAATGTACTAGGAGATGGTACCATTGTGATCACCTCACCAAGATGAATCAAATGACTACCTTTGCTTGCTAGGGTAAAACTTTGGCATTAAAAAAGTGTATTGGTATAATATATCATGGTGATTGTTTCACCGAGATGAATCTAATGACTAAAAATGTGCAAAGGGAAAAAAAATTTAACATTTTTTTCAAAAAAGAATTTTGAACAATATTGCATTAATAGAAAAAAATTATTTCTTTTTGTGTTGAAAGTTATTTTTTCTCTCCTTTCACTTATAGAAGTCACTCCTCGCCAAATCTAAAAAACAATGTCACAAGAAACTTGCCCAAATTTAAAATATGATACCACTTGTAATGGAATTACTTATATGTTTGCACAAATGATTATATATGGCATAGAATAAGTAAATATGAGAGATCTCATAGTAATAATTGATACAAAAGTATAATAATAGATAATATAGCAAAGCCACTTCGAGGGGTTATCCTCCACAATAATGAAATAAGATCAAAATATTTCATAGGATGATAAAAGACTAACCACTACCTCTTATATATAGTCTACTTAGTCATGGTTATTCCATAGTCCAACCTAACTATGAATATAGAGAAATGTAATAATAATATAAAATATGTATGTAAGCCACAAGTCAACCACACATATCCCTAGACACACCAAAGTTTAAGGTTGTATCACTCATTGTATGCACATTCTATTCGTGCCTTCTTCTTCTCTACCCCTTTATTTTTATGTCTAGATATATATTTATTTGACAGACTTCATCTCTCTCTACAACCATTTCTTTTCTTTTTTCCCTCTAGTTTTATGTCTATATTTTCTATTTGACATAATTTGACTACACCAACCTTCGATAATAGAAACATCTACCTATGTCCTACATGTCATATATATAAGCATTTAATATAGGGTTTGCTTCTTCTCTATGTTCACACTTGAACTGTAACACATCATGCCTCTATAATTTTATTGCATCTCTAATTTAATATCTAGCACCATGAATCTTTATCTTATTACTATATTTATCAAATCTCAGGCTTTGGTTATGATGCACATGCCTTGTTACATAATTTAGTCAATCATAGTGATCAATCTCTTTATTTTTGTCATGAATTACATCTTTCTTGCATGTTTCTCCAATTGACCATTAGAATTTAAACACTTTATATACTAGCCTTTAATTTTTTTTCTTTATGCCATCTCCAATCTCTCTCACTTTATTGAATCTATGTATGCTATTAAACTTTAATGTTACACTCTTTAAAATGCATATATTGATCTCTAGATCCTAGCTCCCGCATGTCATTATATTTCTAAAGATACACATTCTTTATCCCAACTTGGTCATTAAACTTAAATAATTTAACCTCATCTCATTGCTTCCCATATCTTTGGATTGTTTTTGCTCCATCAATCTTCTCAAACCTTCTCAATCTTTAAATTTCCACTATGTTGATAAACATTAAGCACTTTATATGATTTGAGTGTATTTTCTCCATTGGATCTCTTTTACAAGATCACCCACACAATGTCAAATCTTCTAACAAGCTCAATGTTTATATCTAACCTGAGAGGATATGAAAATTGGCATAAACACATACCTTCTATACATATCTATCAATTCCCACTATTGACACATTTGGCATCCTCACATTGCTTGTTGACCTTTTGAATTTATCACATTCCATTAGATTAACTATCTAGGATCTATGATTATGACACTTGTCACTTGTGCATTAACTCAAAGGTCCTTTTGATAATTTGACTTTATCATGCTCTATTAGATCTCTAATGTTTGATTAAGCATGAGTTGTTGATCTTCTAACTAGCTCAATCATTAACTCTAATAGGCTCACTCTCATTGGTCCTTTATCTAATAGACTCCATGAATGTGACACTTAGCATTAACATGTTTACTTGGAAGGACCTTTGACACTTTGACTTCACTTCACTTCATTAGACTGTCTACGTATGATGAAGCATGGGTCATTGATCAAGCTAGGACATAATATAAATTCTAAGACTTAGGAAATATTAATTCCTTTAATCATTACTCAAGCCTGTAATTGCTAGGTTAAGGGGTTGGTTTTTCCATGATGATAAAGGCTTAAGTTATAACTTAAGCTACTAGGTTTAGGATATATCTAGTCAACATCAAAATTGAAAGTGTTTGTTGACACCATGACATAAAACCTTAGGGTTTAACTGAGAAACCCTATTTTATTTGAGAGTAAAGATAATTCAATCTTGAGCTCATTCATTTTCCTTTGATCTTGTGGACTACATATTTAAGATGCTCATGAAAAACCCATAATGGTATTTTTGACTTTAAACATCCATAAATGGTCTCAATAAAAGCATGACAACTTTGCATAGTGAAAATGTGAAACATGCTCTTCTCTCCATCAATCCTACTTGATTATTTTGACATCAATAACAATCATATTGCCAACATGGGACACTATAGGTAGGTCAGTGATATTAATGATGCCATGCACAATGCCAGGAAAAGTTATCTACATAGCAAGGCCATGTTTAAAAGGATAGGAAATGAAAATGATTAAAGATATGGATCTAATATTAAAGGCTTAGGTTTTAAAAACCAACTATAGTGAATCAATGTCAATCCTTTAGGATCAATGTTGATTATATATAATCAGTGTTGATTTAGAATTAATCAACATTGATTCTATCTAAAATTGCACTTAATTAAAATAAAAACTTTAAAAGATAATAAAGGATAATAAACAAACACAAAGGGATATAGGTTTAATTTTAAGGACTGGATAAGAATATCAAAAAAATTAATGAGAAATGTAATAAATAAGACAAGTACTTAGCTTGAACCTAGTTACAGGTAGAATAAATTTCTTCCCAAAAATGTAGACTATCCTTAAAGCTCATGATGATGGATGTGGATTGTATACAGTAGAATTTTGGCAGAGTCATATTAAGGTTTTCTTAATTCTCCCAAAAATCCAAGTAGCATTTTAAGGTTTAGAGTTTTTGATATCAAATCCAAAGGTTGGCTAGGTATAAATGGATCAATGTCGATCTGTAAAATCATCATCGATCATGGGAGAATCAACACTAATTCACCCAATTTGGTAGTTAAAGGTTTTATTTGAGTTGGTTTTTTCCAACCATAGGTAAATTTATTTTTGTGAGTGTGATTTTATTTGGGATGGGGTTATACATGGGTAAAGTGGTTAAAAGGTTAGTATTTACTAGGTTTTTAATATATTCAGATAGTTAGAGAGGTGAAAAAGTAATTTGTAAAAGAAAATTACCAGGTAACTAATAGTAAATAAACTAAACTTTAGGATAGGGATATCTAGGAGATTAAAATAGTAATAATAAGAGCCTATGAAACCTAAACATTAATATATAGTATACAAAATTAAAGTGTCTACATTTTCCCCTTTCTATAGAGAGGTATGGAAGACATGCCATGAGATAAAAACTGAGAGAGGTCCAATGCCCCAGCTTTATGTGAGGAGGTATTCTCCCTCAAATAAAGAGCTAGCATAGGATGAGAAATAGGTGATGGGTTTTAAAAATAGAATGTTGGATGGGATGGATAGAAAAAAATGAAATCTAATAATGTGGATGCATAACATGAAGTATATGTTTTATACTGAAAGGATGTAAGTTAATATAGGAAAATATGCCCCAAGACAAAATCTTGTAATAAAATACCATAACTACAAATTAGTGGGTTCAAACAAAGGCTAAATAAGAGAATAAGATATAATACTTTATTGACTAAAGCATATGGTATGTGCACTACTTATAGATAGTTGTTCTCAAGAGAAAATGCACTTTTGGGACCCATTGATGGGAGATACCCAAAAGAGGACATCCCTTACATAGGCTATGGGAATAATAGGGGGTCTAAATCCATAAACTTGAAGTGGTATAGAATAAATAATAGGGTAGGTGTGGCAAGGTACTAGGATTAGGTCTTGAAGCAAGGTTGGGTAGATGTAAAATACAAGCAATGAAAAAATAAGAAAATCAGCATTGATCCAAAATGAATCAGTGCCAATCCACCATATCAATACTAATCCAAAACAAATTAGTGTCAATCTAAATTCAGGTATATAATCAAATATGACATGGAAAAGGGCTCGTTTTCTATTATGTAAAATGGAATGATGAGTAAGAACCAAAAAGATGATTGTGATGCAAGATAAAATGAGGCTAGCAATAGTTGTTTGAGGTAATGATGATGATCATAAGATGAGGTAGGCCCCATTATTTTATTATTATTTATTTATTTATTTTGTTTTTTAGGATTAGAGGAGATGCTAGGAGTAGTTTAAGATGACACCAAAGAATCAGTGCTGATTCTCATGAATTAGCAAAGATTTATTGGGAGTTGACACCATTTTACTTGAAATGGTACTGATCCAAATGGAATGGCAATGATCTATAAAGGATCAGCACTAATTCACACAAAAAGGGTGAAATGTCTAGATTAGAGTCTAGGGTTTAGGCTAAGTAGAGTTTTTAAGATAATAAGGCTTATAAGGGATTTTGTTAATAGACACAGACTCTACTATGGATGTAGAATCGAGTATTGCCTCTAATGGAGTAACTATGGGACCAATTCCATCATGATGATTGGGTACACTTAGAGGTTGTAGGCTTAGGATGAGTGCATTACTATTGATGCATTCATCAAGATGTGATCTTATTAGTTACTTTATTGGAGCAATGGGATGTGACCATTGGGACATTTTAGATGCCTATAGGGGACATGATCATTACAAAGGAGGATGTATAGGATTTTGTGAGTTTTATTATAGGGAGCCATGATAGTACTAATAGATGAGTGAGGACATGAAGCATCACTAACATGCCTATATAGTGGGGATGTTGTAGATATCACTTTTGTTATTTGTGGCTTTATATTCAAGCCTCTATATGAGACGGATGTAGTAGGGAGGGGTGTTTTAACCATGATGTTGTTGATGATATCCTAATATGCACTCTTAGACTCAATAAGAGGTAAGTTCCCATGGATCCTGATAGGTGTGGTCATAGATATGTTGGAGCACATGATAGTGTTCACTTGAGAATCTACCTTATTGGCACAATTTTATAGAGAGTTATGGAGTTGGAGGACCCAAGGGAGGTATGGGTTGAATATTATCATAGTTTAGCAGTTTTGGGTGTATGAGCACATCTAGGTAGTGTATCCCATTCATACCCCATGGATATAGTGGTATGAGACTAAGTATAGTGTGGCCTTCCTATAATGGAAGGCATATTTAGCTTGAAATTTCTTAGATGTCATTATTTAGGACCTAGAGCACTACTGAGGGGTCTTAGAGGGGTTAAAAAATGGAGATATATTTTTGAGGCCATATCTTAGATTTCTTAAGTGTCTTGGAGTAGAGGTATAAATTTCAAATATTTAGAGGGAGAGATCTGTGATAGGGAGGAGTATGGAGTACATGAAGTACCTCCATTTTAGGGGAGTGCAAAGATAGTTAGGATTAGTATAGGACATACCATAGGCCCTACACACATATAGGTAAGATGAGATAGAGTGAGAGATCCTAGAGATAGACACCACAAGTGTTCCAATGGGGGTTTAGGAGGAGGAGGTTTTAGGATTATATGTGGAGGATTTAGGGTACACTCTAACATTCCTAGTTTGGTGGGTAGGATAGTGGGTGGTGAGGTAGGAGAGGATAGTGCATCCACACTAGGATGGAGATGACAAGGAGATGGAGGATGTTAAGGAGGTTAGAGGAAGAGAGGAGGAAATGGGATATGAGGGGGAAAGGGGAGAGGATGGGGGAGAGGAGGAGGAGATTTATATAGCAGATATCATTACAAAGAAGGATACACTAAGGGCCTAGTATATTTCCTTATAGGGACCAATGGTCATAGCATAGGGGGAACTTAACACAATGCAGATTGAGTGGGACACTTTTTAGACCATATTGGATATATTTTAGGTGGATCTTGACTCATTATAGTTGAATCATGACCTAGTAGTGGAGGCTTGAGATTGATATTGAGTGGATAGGGATAGCTTGTGGAAGGGGGATGGCGACTCATCAATTTAGATAGTTGTAAGGGTGGTTGGGCATAGCATAAGGTAGGAAATGATTGTGAGAATTTATAGGTATAGGGATATAGTGGTGGATATGTGCTACTATGAGCAAATGTTTCTAGATTTGCATCTAAATATTCCTCACTATGCTATCTATTTAGCTATATAGAGTAGGTCATCTAGGCGAACTCACATAGGGTCAGTTAGCATGGAGAGTGTATCCCATGAGATATATTAGATGAGATATAAAGACATAGGAGGATATGGGGGAGTGTATTGGAGTAGAGATAGTGGTGGAGCCTTGGGGAGTATCTATTTGAGTAGGATACATTTTATTGAGTAACTACTACACCCTTAACCGTTAGCATGTTTAGGGATATGCGTATCACACTTGTGGATTTCATAAGCCTTTTGCATATTATTTTACATTTATATAGCATTCATATACTTATTATGTCATCATATGAGTGCCACATGGCCTTTTTAGACTATATATAGGAGGTAGGGTTAGGTATTCATCATCATATTTAAGTATTCATTCTCATTGAAAGCATTTGGGAGGTTGCCCCCTCAAAGTGGCTTATCTATTATTCATTATTTCTGATATAGTTACATATCATTATTATATATTTCTATATTTATGCTTATTTGGTGAATTAATATCATTCCAAGTGGTATTAGAGTGTTAATTTGGGCCATAATTAGGTCAAAAATGCTAGATCTTGAAATTTGGATATATCTTGCAAATGGTAGTGAATTTATCTTCAATTTTTTTAATATAATTATAAAATCACTCAAGTAATTTTCCATTAAAATTTCAGCTCATTTGTATTTTTTTAAAAAATTTATCTCGATTTTAGGTTTTTTAATAAATTTGCTCCATAACTCACAATTTTTAGAATTTTTCAAATTTATTTACATTTTTAGAAACCTTGGAAAAAAATAGTGTGGGTCTATTATTTGATATTTGTGATTTGAGGCCAAAATAATTTAAAAAAATTATGGTCAAATTTGGGTCAATGGGGGGAAAATAAGGTTCACCATCAAGATTTTGTATGGTTAGTCCTAACACATGTGGATGAGGGAAAGGGTAAGACACCCCTAAAAATCATTTTGGGGATGACATGGATTATGAATCATCTGATATTATTTCTCAAATTTAGTCATATCTACATGGTCTAACACAAAAGAATGTGCAAGTTCAAACTCAAATATCAGCATTGCAAGGGGAGATTAATGGCATGACTAATTAGTTGCATCAGATCATGACATGATTGGATACCATTTCATATCATTTATCACTCAACAACCCTCTACTTTTTACTTTTGGTCCTCCTCCTTTGAATACTAATACCACCAATATAAGGATAAAATCAATGTTGCCAAAAGTAGACTTATACAAGTTTGATAGTAATAATCTACTCACTTGGATCACTCAAATTAAAAATCTATTTGATCTACACCAAAATCTTATCTCTAAAAATGTGGTTGTGGCATCTGTGTATCTATAATTTAATCGATTCATTTGGTATCATTGGTTTTGTCCTCAAAATAAGAAGAATGGTGATCTTGTTGCATGGTCAGTATTCTCTAATGAATTGGTGTCTCACTATCGAGATAATATTTTTGAAAACTAGTTTAACCAATTAGCCACACTATGAAAATTAGGAATAGTGAAGGATATATTCAAAATTTTCAAAATCTATCCTTACATGTGGAGGATATCACTGAGGCAAATCTAAATAACCTTTTTTTGGGTAGAATGAAGATAGTATTCAATTGGAGGCTTTTATGTTTAACCCCATAATTGTATCTGAAGCTATACCAAGGGCACACTTTGTAGAAGAAAAAGAGATGATCAAACATCATCCTTTCACTACTATTTAGGAACATACCTTCCCAACTCCATCATGGACTTAACATACCATATTGACACCACAACAAATTGAGTAGAAGTGTGTCAAAGGGTTGTGTTATGGTTATGATAGAAAAAGGGAAAATGTCATTGATGTGATGAAAAGAAGTTATTTTACATTGAATGGATTGATGAGGATGATGAAGATGAGGAGGCATCTGGTGAGATTTTTGAAGGACATGAGGATAAAGCTATAGATTCTAAACCTACTATATCCTACCATGTCCTTGTAGGAATTTCTACTCCTTAGACTCTTAAGGTAGTGGGTTTCATTAAGAAATGGAAGGTCACAGTGTTGATTGACTTAGGTAGTACTCATACTTTTATCAATATTAAGTTGGATACTCATTTGAATTTTTTCATCTACCCAACCCCAAAATTTCAAATCATGATTATAGATGGTGGTATAGTTAATTTCTATAGAAAATGCCACAATATTAAGTTAGCAATAGGATACTATTTTCTATATTCTCATATGTTTGATATTCCTATGGGTGAGACTAACATTATTTTGGAATTATAATGGCTCATCACATTGGGTACTATTGAGATTAATTCTCATGAACTATTCATAAATTTTTATTTTAAAGGTAAGCCAATAGAACTATGAAGATTAAGATTTAAATCTCCACAAGTGGTTAGTTCACATCAGATGACCAAGATGATGAAAAAAGGTGAAAAATGATTTGTGGCATGCTTGTTTTCCATTGATGTTCAAAAAACTGAGGATTATACCCATCTTGAGTTACAACAAATATTTGATGAGTATTCAATTGTTTTTGGACCCATTCAAAAAAGGTCTTCCTCTTAGTCATACTCATGATCATGCCATTAGACTCATTCCTAGGAGTACACCACCTAACATCAAACCATACATATATCATTATGCCCATAAGAGTGAAATTGAAACAATGGTACATCAGTTGTTGGAGGCAAGAACCATTCGCCATAGCTCAAGTGAATATTCTTTTCTAGTATTCATGATGCAAAAGAAGGATGAAATTTTGAGGATGTGCCCAGATTATAGAGAACTCAACAAGTTCACTATCAAAGATAAGTTTTCTATTCTTGTAATTGATGATTTTATAGATGAAATACATGGTGTTGTTTATTTTACCAAGTTAGATCTTTGCTCTGGGTATTATCAAATCTAGATCCATGAGGAAAACATTCCTAAAATATCCTTTCATACTCATGAAGGCCATTATGAATTTTTTATCATGCCTTTTGGTGTCACCAATGCACCATCCACCTTTTATAGTTTGATGAATATGTTTTTAGGCCTTTTTTATAAAGTTTTACACTTGTTTTTTTGATGACTTGCTTATTTATAGTAAAAATTGGGAATATCACTTGCATCATGTGAAGTAGGTACTCTCAATTCTTGAGCAACATTAGTTGTATGCTAAACCATCCAAATGTGATTTTATATTTTGGGAAGTGGAATATTTGGGTCATATTGTATCACATGAGGGAGTAAAAATCGATCCCAAAAAAATACAAGCCATCATAGAGTGGCAGATTTCCAAGCTACTTAAGCAACTAAGGGGATTTATGGGGATAACTAGTTAATAGCATAGGTTTGTCAGACACTATGGTAGTATTATAGCACTATTCACTTCCTTGTTAAATAAAGACTCCTTCAAGAGGGTCGATATAGTTACTAAGTCATTTGAACAACTGAAAATGGCTCTATGTACCACCCCAGTATTGGCTAATCCAAATTTTTCTAAAACTTTTATGGTTGAATGTGATGCGTCTACATATGGTATGGGTATAGTACTCATGCAAAAGGGTCAGCCCATTACCTTTGAAATTCATCAAATGAAGGTTAAAAATTGGCTCAAACCCATCTATGAGAAAGAGATGACGTCTATTCTACATGCATTCAAACAATGGAGACCTTATCTATTGGGTCATCACTTTTAGGTAAAGATTGATCATGATAGCCTTAAATATTTTTTAGAATAGTGGTTATCCTCTAAAGAAAAACAAAAATGGGTGATGAAAATGTTAAGTTTTTATTTTGAAATAGTCTAAAATAAAGGAAAAGAAAATGTGGTGGCTGATGCACTATCTAGGTGTGATGAACTAGTTGAGGCATTGTTATGTGCCATGACCATTTGGTAGGTAGGCTGACTCAAAGAAGTAAAGGCAAAATGGGAGAATGATAGTATTACCCATGAAATGATTTAGAATCTATAGTAGGGTTTAGATGGGATTTAAAATTTTGCATGGAATGGGAATGCATTATGGTATAAATAAATATATATATATATATATATATATATATATATATATATATATATATATGTTAGAATTATCTTCTCAAACATAAAATCCTTCAAGAACTTCATGCATCTCCACTTGAAGGTCACTCAAGGTTTTTGAAAACCTATCATAGAGTCAAGAAGGATTTTTTTGGAAATGAATCTAGGGGGATGTATAGAAAAATGTGGCTAAATGTATGGTATTTCAACAAAATAAAGGAGAAACCATTAAAACCCTAGGTCTTTTACAGCCCTTTTGCATCCCTAGTTAATGATGGGAAGAGTTATATATGGATTTCATTACCATGTTACCAAGATCTGAAGATAGAAATATTATCATGGTTTTTGTGGATAAACTCACAAAGTATGCTCATTTTTGTTCTTTATCTCAACCATTGATGGCTAGTACAGTAGCTTTTACCTTTCTTAATATAGTTCAAAAATTACATGGTACTCCCAAGATTATTGTCAATGATCAAGATCCCATATTCACTAGTAATTTTTAGATAGAATTATTTGCATATTTAGGAACCCAACTAGCTCATAGCTCATCCTATCATCCATAATATAATGGACAAACTAAGGTATGCAATAAGTGTCTGAAAGAGTACCTTTATTTTTTTTTGTCAAATAAATAGGATAAATGGGTTCAATGGCTACCCTTGGTTGAATGGTGGTATAATCCTTGAGTGCATATTTCATCCAAAATGTCTCCTTTATGGAATTTTATGGATACTATCCTCCATGCCTCACTTCAACATTTAAGACCCACCTAGAGGTGCATGTAGTGGAGGAACAACTTTAACATCAATAAGAAGTCATTTCTAGTTTTCATGAAAATTTAGCTTTGGCCCAAAATCACATGAAGCAATAGGTAGATCAACACAAGACTGAGAGGTATTTTGAAATTGGTGATTGGGTGTTTTTTTATTTGCATCCATATAATAAAATGTCCTTGAATCAATATAAAAAAGATAATAAGCTATCTCCCAAGTATTATAGACCTTATCAGATCTTGCAAAAAATTGGTAGTGTGGCCTACAAGCTAGAATTTCCCCCATCCACTCACATTTATCTAATATTTCATGTATATTTCATTAATAAGGTCATTGGATATATATTTACCACTTAAATTGAGTTATCAAAATTATATTAGGAAGGAAGGGTTATTCTTGATCGCAAAGTGGTCCTTCAAATGTGTACTAAGCAGTTATAGTCTAGACTAATTATTAAATATTTGATCAAATGGAAGAATCTACCTTATAAAGATTCTACTTGGGAGGATGAATCATTCATGAATTAACATCTGATATTTCTTAAACATTGAGGAAAATATTGGTTTGAATGGGAGGGGCATGTTACACCTTTAATCATTGACATGTCTAGGGATATGTGTAGCTAACTTGTGGCTTGCATAACCCTTTTCCATATTATTTTACATTTCTCTATGCATTCATATACTTAGTAGGTGAATCTATGGGTGGTACATGGCCTTTTTATACTATATATAGGAGATAGGGTTAGTTATTCATCATCATATTTGAGTATTCATTATTATTGCAAGCATTTGGGAGGTTGCCCCCTCAAAGTGGCTTATATATTATTCATTATTGCTGATATATTTCCATATAATTGTGATATATTTCTACTTATTTGGTAAATTAATATCATTCCAATAACTCATTATATTTATTATCCTCGTGAGAGAGTCACAAACTTTTATATGGATATTTGTGATGCATACTTTGATATATATATATATATATATATATATATATATATATATATATATATATATATATATATATATATATATATATATATATATATATGTATATATATATATATATATATATATGTATATATATATATATATGTATATATATATATATATATATATATATATATATATATATTCATGATTATGAGTTGTGATGTTCATATGGATTTAATTTATATATTATGGATGTTTATGGATTATATTATCATGGATATTTGTATTTAGTTTATGTGATTATGGATTTATCTTAAATGATGATGTGATAAATTATGGTCATTACATGTTATGGATTTGTATTTAAAATGTTTATGGATTATGTTATCATGGATGCTTGTATTTGGATTATGTGATTATGGATTTAATTTAAATGATGTAGTGATAAAATATGGTTGTTACATGTTATGGATTTATATTTAAAATGCTTACGAATTATGGCTATTATGGATGTGAATTAGATCATAGATTATAGATTTATGGATTTTATGTTGGGTTTAGATTATGTATTTTATGGATTTAAATGTTATGAAATTTTAAAAATGTTTATGGATTATGGTTATATTATGATGGATGTTATTTGGATTATGCAATGTACTTATGTGATGTGCTTATATTAAAATTTTCATGATTAAATTATTATGGATGTGATTTGGATTACGTGATTATGGATTTAATTAAATTATGTATGATGCACTTTTATGTAAAAAATAAAATAAAATATTTTATGGATTATGGATGTACATTAGATAATTGATTATAAATTTTATGCTATGTGATGATGGATTATGGATTTGATAATTTTATGAAATGTTAAAATGCTTATAAATTATGATTATGTGATTATGGACGTGATTAGATATTAGATTATGGATTTTATGGATTATGATTATTATGGATGTGATTTATATATTATAGACTCCATGTTATGAGACTTCTAGATTTTTGGATTACTAGATTAGGATATTCTTTGATATATGTGGCAAATATGTCATTAATTAGCACAAATTTGATATATAAATGGTCTTATTGCTCATTATTAGCTCATACCATGACCCAATAAAACCATTTGAAATTAATGCATGTGTGTCTTTAATTTATTACTAATAAATATCATAACAACCTTAGGTCAACTAAGTTCAAGATATTATTGGTTTGAAATGGAAATTACTAGGAATTTGTTTTAAGATTTGATAGAAAGTATATTCTCTTAAGAAAAATATGCTTTCATATTGCATACCCAAAACTAAGGTCAACCCTAGAGTCCTTTTATTATAATCCATGTGTGATCTAAGAATTTGACTCAAGAGAGGATGGTTAGTATGGTGTTAGTTTCAAAATGAAAACAAAATGAAAGAAATGCACTAACTAGCATAAAATATCTAGGCCTAGACACTAGGGAGAGCTTAGTTAACAAACATGAATAAAACACAAAACTAAAATGCAAAATAAATCCTCTTTTACCTTCTTTGGATGCTCTAAAATGCTTGTTATAGTGGTTTACTTAGTTGGTGCTCATGAAGTCCTCATCAATGGAAGCTTGTCTACCTACATCTCTCCTTGGCACCTTTAGCTTGTGGCTTGGCTTGAATTAGAATCAATTTGGCATGGTAACACTAATTTATTGAAGTTTTGTAATCAATTATGCATTATAACTTTGCATAATCATGTCTTATAAATGATGTGGTAAGGCCTCTTATTTATAGATTTTTGCCAATGTCAAGAATCAACCTGAACCATCCATCTCAAGATTGAGATGTGTGGTTAAGGATTAATCTAATTATGAAATTAAAATTGATAAATAGGCTCATAAATATTTGGTATAGAGGATAAATTAAGAGGCATGGAGGGCTTTGATGAGGCATGGGAGGCATGAATCCTCATATTTGTGGCATTTATGGCCTAAGGATGTCTTCCTAAAAAATGAGGTCACCTAATGATGAAAATATTCAATATTCATTTCCAAAAATAAGTATTCAACAAGTTTCCATGGAATTATTTATTAGGCTCTAATTTGGTTTAATTATATATTAAGCATGTTGAAGCACTTTATGCACAAATTACTCAAATTGATCAAAATGCCTCATTATTGGTCCAAAATTTGACTGAATTAGAATTGGAAGTCAATGTTATATGCATTGGATCCATTATCCCATTTAGAATGTTACTAATAGAAAATAATAAAGGCACGTGTCTTGTGTAGGAGATTTGATAGGAAAGAACAATCTAGAGCACCCAGGTGCAAAATTGGCATTTTGACTCAAAATGATATGATCAAAGTTAGTTGGTCCATTAATTGCATTACCCCATTTATGGATACCCTAGCCAAAATTGGAACTTGATTATGTTAATTTCACATTATGTATAATTTTTAGTGATTTTAGGCTAAATTGTGAATTTTGGGTGAAAATTAGCCAAAAGCTTGATTAGAGGTTATCAGTGGCCAGATTTAGGTGTCTATAGTTTACCCCTATTTGGGAAGGTGTTGCAAGCTATAATCATAGTAATGTCTTCTCAAATAATGAAAAAGTCTTGTATGCCTAAAACTACAATGATGATAAAATAATTGTATGATACCCCCTCAAGGGAAGGGTTGGCATAAGTAGGTTAGCAAATAATCCCTCAAAAGAAAAAGAAAAATGAGGGGACCAAAGAAAAAAAATATGATGGGGTGACAACATAATGATATTGAAAAATTATTAAAAGTCATTGAGAATGCAAGTGCGATAGTGTACAATGGTTTCCCCAAATGCATTTATAAGCATTATACCTTAATAGTGGAAATATGGTATGATAACACAATGATTTTCCCAAAGGTGGTTATAATCATTGAGAAGATGGAGTTTCCCTAGTTAGGATAGACAAATAATAGAATTACACACCTCTTTATGGGAAAAAAAAGTAAAGTGGTGGCAACACAATGATTTGCCCAAAGGTGGTTATAATCATTGATAAATGTGGGTGGGATAGTGTGTAATGATTTTCCCTTAGGTGGTTATAATAATTGAACCTTGATTTTGGCAAAAATGATAAAATTGGTTGAGGATGATGATAACTTAACACAAAGGATAATGCTGAATTGGAATAACCTACTAGTAGAGAGATGCTCATCTGAACTAATAAAGTTGAAATTCTTTTGTGGTTAGTTACTCTATTTGGGATGTGATTAGGATGTTGGTGCTGAAGAGATGCTTCCTTTTCTGAATAGATTTCTTGAAGCTAAATTTTGTTATAGCACATGTTAGTAGGCATCATGGTATAACATTATGAGGACTTGGCCAAAATATGCATAAATATTGACTCCCATAATCCAATACTCAATATAAAATAATGCACCAATGATAGAAACCATGATGATAATGTAAAAATATGAATATGGATGGATTCAAGTATAAGTGTGGGCAAGGAATCACTCAATGAACACACATAAACTGAATTAAGGTAATAATGCTGAAAGCAAACAAATAGGCACATAAACAAAATAACAAAAAAAAACAAAGAAACACTCAAAAGAAACCATATGAATAGTGCCCCTAGAAAATAGGTGACAATTTTAACACATGAACAAAATAGGGTAAATAGAAGAAAAAGAAGGGGCGGTTGAGTTTTCTCCATATGCACTAGACAAGTAGATGATGCCTACATAGTTCCATGGATGTAATATCCAAAAACATTAGGTCAAATGTAGTTCTCTCAAGGAATGGGAAGAATGTGATAACTAATGGAAAAAAATAGAATGGATGTGAGAGAAGAAGAGGAATGGTCTTGAAAAATGGCAAGTTTATGAGATAAAAAGTCCAAAAAGGATGGGGAAACTAAATAGCAAGTGATTTGCTTATAACTTAGTAAGGGTTCTCAAAATCCTTAAGGCAAAGAAGTGGTCAAAGTTTTTGTTCCTTTCTAACAATTTTTCAAATGTTTTTGGAATTATTTTGGAGTGTCTCAACTCAATATAGAATGATGAGACATTAAATGGTTTATTCTCACAAAAAGATGAGAGTGTGTAAACTAATGTTGCTCACAAAATGGTGAGAGTGTGGCTTAGGTTGCTTGAAAAATAATGAGATCATGTCTTAGGTTGCTCATAAAATGAAGAGAGCATGGCTTAGGTTACTTGTAAAATGGAGAAAGCATGGCTTAGGTTGCTCATAAAATGGTGAGAGCATGGCTTAGGTTGCTCACAAAATAGCAAGAGCATGGCTTAAGTTGCTCATAATATGGTGAAAGAATGGCTTAGGTTGCTTGCAAAATGGTGAGAGCATGGATTAGGTTGCTCATAAAATAGTGAGAATGTGGTTTAGGTTGCTCAAAAAATGGTGAGACCATAGCTTAGGTTGTTCATAAAATAGTGAGAGTGTGGCTTTAATTGCTCACAAAATAGTAAGAACGGGGCTTAGATTACTCATAAAATGACAAGAGTGTGGCATAGGTTTCTCATAAAATGGCAAGAGCATGGCTTAGGTTGCTCATAAAATGGTGATAGAATGGCTTAGGAGGACTGAAGTAACCTTAACATGAATTGAGCATGACCCATTATCCTAGAGTAGAAAGTCAAGTCACTATAGTTATACCCTTACAGTGGAGGAATTTGACTAGTGTCGCAGTCAATTCAAACAAAATAAGCATAGTTTGTAAAAAGGCATAGTATGACATAGGAAGTGGCAAGTTGGTACACCAAGGCTTAATAAACAAATATTTCCCCTAGTTTTCCCATAGGTAGTTATAACTAGGACACAATGGTATGGACCAATGGTACTAAGTTGCCTAAAGATGGTTAGAATTAATAACTAGACTGGTGATAATAAAGGAATAAAAAATGAAGAATGCAACTACCAAAAGTTATACCATACTAATCAAAAATATGAGCTCTATCTAAATTACATGAATTAACTAATAAAATTGATCAGATACCTTGATGTTAAAAATGGGTAATGAATGGAAAAAACCAAGGTCAAACGGACTAGGCTTTAGAACACACCAAGCTGATAGGTCAAAAGTAAATAGTGGATACAACTAAGAGTATGGATAAGGATGATATTTATACAAAGAATAATAGTGATAAAATTTCATAAATAAAATTGTCCTTATAGATAATACACCTTAGTGCTCAAGCATAGTACTGCTTGAGATGAATAATATTCATCAGCTCAGGAAGTTCATCTCCATCTGGTGTGGCAAGCATGTATGCTCTTGATCTATAATTTTTAGTAATGATGAAATACCATATCTAGTGTGGTTTGAATTTTTCTTTATGATTCTTCTCATCCATGGTATTCTTTTGGTTTTTTTTAAGAACAAGATTACCAAGTTCAAATGTTTTATACTTAACACATCGATTATACTGGCCTTGAGTTAGTTATGATATGCTTAAAGATTGTTGAGCATGGATATGCATTTCTCATCAAGCAGGTCTAGCTCTTTTATATGAGCTACTCAATAGTCATGATCATCTAGGACATTCTTGAAAGAGATGCATAGTGAAGGTAATTTGACCTCAATGGGAAGGATGGCTTCAGTGCCATAAACAAGTGAGTATGAAGTGGCTCATGTGGGGATATAATGATTGGTACATTATTCCCAAAGGGAAAGAAATATATGTAGGTGCCAATCATGACTATTATCATTAACAATATTTTTGAGAATATTGACAATGGTTTTGTTAGATGCCTCAGCTTGGCCATTACCTTAAGGGTAATATGTTGTAGAAAAATGTTTTGTGATGTTATATTTAGATAATATCTAATATACATCCTTATTCTTGAATTATCCTCCATTATTAGATATAATGTCAGAGGGGATATCATATTAACAAATGAGATGGTTGAAGATGAATTTTGAAATTTGCTTTCTAGTCATGTAAGTGAGGGGTATAGCCTTAATCCATTTAGTGAAATATTTAGTGGTGGTAAGGATATGTTTATGGCCATCAGATGAAGTGGGGTTGATCTTCCCAATGAGATCAAGTCCCCATGTAGAAAATGGCCCTAATGTCAACATTGATTTTAGAGTTTTTGTTAGGGCATGAATCATATTAGCATATTGTTGACATTTTTCACACTTTTTTACATATGTAAAAGTATTTTCATCCATTATGAGCTAATAATAACCAATATGAAAAATGGTTTTGGATATGACTAACCCACTAAAATGATCTCCACATAATCCTTCATGAACTTCTCTTAATGATAGTGTAGACTCTACCAAAGTTAAATAACGAAGTAGAGTTCCATCAAAACTATGATGGTAAAGGGTGGATCCAAGTAGAGTATAACAAGTGGAATGATGAATGAAGTCTTTGGTTTGTTTTTGAGATAGGTTAGGTGGTAGAACTTGGTCATGAAGGTAGTTGTAAAGGTCTTGGTGCCATATAGAATCAGGATCAACAATATCACAAATCATTACAACAGTTGAAGGTTCGTGAGCTAGTGCTGACAAATTCTTAATGAAGAACTGATACTCTCTAGCTTTATCTATTTATCGAATTAGAGAGCTAATAGTAGCCATGGCATCTATAGTTTTATTACTATCCCTTAGTATGTTCTCAAACTAAATATTGGTAATTTATTTCTTAAGAGTGTCAACCATGGCTTTATATGGAACCAACTTGTCATCTTTGGTCTGAAAATGATATGTGACCTGATTGATGATTAACTGAGAATCACCATAAACTTAGAGATGAGATATATTCTAATGCACTACCTATTAAATTCTTATAACAAGTTCTTCATACTCAGCCATGTTTTTTGTATAAGAAAAGTTGATTCTGAATGATTTAGGGATTAGATCCCCCTGTGGTGTAATAAATAATAGGCCTACCCCTAATCTATGTGCATTAAATGAACCATCAAAATACATCTTCTAAGTCTGATCCTCAATGGGTGTGTCAATGACAATCATTATGGATTCATCAGGAAATTGAAATGTGAGTGGCTTTGTGTCTATGAGAGGTGGTTTTGTAAGTTGATCTCCAAGAACTTGTCCCTTGATTTCCTTCTGATTAACATACTCTATGTCAAACTCATTGAGAAGCATGATCCATTTAGCAATTCTACCTTGAAAATATATTTTATATAGTAGATACTTGAGTGGATCTACTTTTTAAATGACCATGGTTTTATTATTCAACATGTAATGGCACAATTTTTGAGCTACGAAGACCATAGCTAGACAAGCTTTTTCAATACGTGCATAGTTATGTTCATATGTAACCAAGGTATAGCTTAGCTAGTATACATCATGATCTTTTTTATTGTCATCATGTTTAGCTAAGAGTTCCCCCAAATCATGGTTGGTAGCTGATAGGTATAACAAGAATGGCTTTCCTAGTATATGAGGTAATAAAATAGGTAGATTAACAAAATAGTCTTTGATTTGTTGAAAAACTATTTGGTAGTGATAATCCCAATGAAATGCAACTCCCTTATTCAAAAGGTTTGTAAATGGATGACACTTATCTACTAATTGAGAGATGAAGCATCAAATTGATTAGATCTTACCCTATAAACTAAGGAGTTATTTTAAATTAGTTGGTGATGGCATCTCAGTTATAGCATGAACTTTAGATGGATTGACTTCAATACCTTTGCAAGACATGATTAAGCCAAGTAATCTACCTGAAGTTACATTGAACACATATTTATTTGGATTGATTCTAACTTTGTACTCATGTAATCTTTCAAATATCTTATGCATCACTACTAGATGGTCAACCCTAGTTTTGGATTTTCCTAATATGTCATTGACATAGTCTTCAACAATATCATGCATCATATCATATAATATGATAGTCATGGACCTTTGATATTTATCTCCATCTTTATTAAGGCCAAATAACATTATCTAATAACAAAATTTTCCCCATGGAGTGGTGAATGCTATTTATATTGGTCCTCTAGTGTTATTCTAATCTGGTTGTATCTTGAAAAGCCATCCATGAGTGAAAGCATTTCATAACCTATTGTGGAGTCGATGATCATGTCAATATTAGGTAATAAAAAATCATCTTTAGGATAAGCTTTGTTGATGTCTCAAATATTAATAAAAATTTTGATCCCCTTACACTTTTTACTAATAGGTACCACATTAGAGATCCAT
Source organism: Torreya grandis (assembly GCA_037957365.1). Classification (NCBI taxonomy): domain Eukaryota; kingdom Viridiplantae; phylum Streptophyta; class Pinopsida; order Cupressales; family Taxaceae; genus Torreya; species Torreya grandis. The sequence continues at coordinate 1,833,259 of JARHVA010003647.1, forward strand.
TTTGAGTAGTCAATGGATCAGAAACATCCTACTTCTAAGAGTTTTTCCAACTCTTTATTTACCAACACAACAATGCAAGGATGCATCTTACTTATCTTGTGTTTTACCAGTTTGGCATCAAGATTAACCATAAGGTGATGTATAACTAAGGTGGGGTCTAAACCTAGCATGTCAAAATAGGCTCATGTAAAGATAATTACAAATTATTTCAATAGAGCTGTAAAGACTTCATGTTCCTCCTCAGTTAGGGATGTACCTAATTTTATCCATTTTGGGTCAAATGGAGTCTTGATGTTTACCTCTATTTTATTTTTGACTAGAAAGGTTGAACCATCTTCCAGGATAATAGGTAACAACTTTAACTATTAGACTATGTTAGGGTCCTCTATTAGGACTTGCTCTTCAACTTCTCCTAGGCATGATGAATCTGAGTCCCTTAATGGGAGATCTAGCCATGTGATAAAAAAAGTTATAAATTCTTAAAGAATTTGATTAAATACTATTGTTCAAAACTGAACCTAGATCCATGGGCAAGTTCATCATTGGTGTTCTCCTAGTCTAAATGTGAAGAAGAATGAACACCCCTATTTAATGGCACTTGAAAAAGGTTTTCACCACTAAACTAAACTTTATCTTTACTTTTTTCCCAGTCAAAAAGTGCCTCAAATAGGTTTTCACTTTGGGACCTTAATGTTTTACTTATTTGTTTTTAGCTAAGAGTGTTCACCTACTCTCTAAAATAAGCTATAGGATCTAATGTAATTGAGAATCTTGACTTGTGAATTCCTAATAGAACATTGTCTCTAAGGCCTAAGAAGTCACAGAATGCCTCATCATTTTGGAACTCATCAATCAATAAACTAGATTCTTGTTGTTCCCAATCTATTAGTTTTGAATAATATAATGGTAATGGGTTATGATGAATATCTAGGGTAAGGGTAAAAATGACATTGTTATCAAATAGGTTAGTTTCATGTAGGTCATTAAAGGTGAGGCTATTATCAGACTCTACTTCCTTGTCAGCATCATCATCACTAGTCACTAGTGATAGAGTTTAAATAAGATATGTGGGGTCACCCCCAAGAAGTTTAAATCCAAGTCCATAAGGTCTTTCATACTTAGTCATATAAATTGGCCCAATGGTTCCTTGTTGATTTAGTTTGATGCCTCTTCCTTCATAAATTCGATGCTTCATAATCCTATTAGGAATAGAATACTTTACACTTTTATAACAATCAACATGGTTGTCATTATATAACCATGATTCATCCCCTTCAAGAGGGTCAAGTTATAGGCCATATGTTGGTACAAATGTGACAAGTCCCTTATCTTTGTTATTTTATTACCAATTCATATGTAGAGTGACTTTAGGTCACCCAAAGGCTTTCAAATTTTGAGGAAGATTGGCAATATGAAATGTATCATGGGTCACATACTCTCTCAGTCCATTATCTAAAATGATGAAATGATTAGAAGCTTTAGGAGGCAACATGTGGGAAATGGAATCCAAGGTATTAGGATCTATGTAATTATCTAGTGAAGGATCAATAAGTATAGCCTTTCCTTTATCTTGCTTGGAACTTGGGTTCATGTTGAACTAATAATTATAGCTTTGAAATTCATCCTCAAGATGTTTGCAGTGTTCATATGGGTGTAAATCTCCTAGAATATTCACTTCCATCCCTAAGTGGGAAAATTTGATACATTGGTATAGCATTGATGAGACTACATGAATCTCATGCAACCAAGTCTTCCCTAGAAGCATATTGTATGATAACAAAAGATCAATCACATGGAAAAGTGTATCATAGGTCAAAGTCCCAATGATAACTATAAAACTAATGGTGCCTTGTGATTCTCTTTCTTAATTACCATAGGCTTTGATGGTTATCATTTCTGGTTGGAGATCTACCATTGTGTACCCAAGAAGCTTGATGAGCTTTAGAAACACTACATTGAGGCCTAATCCATTGTCTATAAGGACATGTTTCACTTTATGTCACTTTATATAAACTTATATGTACAATGGGTTATTATGGAGTGGACCAAGGGAAGACATATCACTTTGGTTGAATGTGACTTGTTGGGCTAGAGGTAGATGTCCAACCAAATCTTGAAAATCATCAGGGGATATGTCACTAGCAATAGTGGATTGGGTTAAAAACTCATTCAAGATATTCTTGTGGATTATTGATGTTCATAGAAAATCTAAAATATAAATTTGTGATGGTTTCTTCTATAATTGTTCCATAATATCAAACTTCTTGTCTTGGTCAGTAGTGAATAGTTTATTCTAAGACTAATTGGTTCATTGGATGATAGGAAAAGTGGTGGATGGTTGTGGGCCTAGGATAGTAATCTTTGACCTCTGAGTTATGATTACACAATTGAGATTAGATATTAGACCATTACTACCAGCCAATGTTGGGTATGGTGGAGGACCAGATAGGATAAGTCTTGGTTATCAGTGTACTCATATGTGGTCACATGGCAAGGATGAGTTGTCAATATAAGGTCCAAAGGGGGAAGTCCTAGTTTTCTAGTTTGATTATATGCACTCCCAGGTCAAAGAAGGATTATCTATGTAATTTTTTTGAATATTGTTTAATAATGATCTAGGCCGATTAGTGCTTTGTCTAAGATTAATGGAGATGGTATTAATGCTACCCCCTACAATATAACCTACAACCCTATTATAATCATGTGCAATTTTATGGTAGGTTTGTTGGTTATTACCATTCTAACCTTGGTTTTATTCAATTTTCTATCATTGTGGGTTTTACTACTAATTTTGTTGATTTTCCTAGTTCAACCTTTAATTTTAATATTATTAATTTTGTTGATGCACTAGCCATTGTTGTTGTTGTCAATAATTTTGTTGTTGCTAATTATTATGTCAAGGAAAGGGATTTTGATAAATCCCAAGAGTTTTATTAGAAGTAGAAGTACCATTATCTGATGGTATCTCCCCATTCTACAATGTATTCTCAATTAAATGGTTGATTTGGACACATCTTTATAGATTATGCCTATTGATCTAATGATAGTCATAGAATTTGTTTTCATGGTACCAATAAAGATACTAAATGCCTTGTAGATAATGCTTTAGTATAGGTCAACTAATCATATTATAAGTCTCTATCTTGTGAAATATAGACTCGATAGGTTCTCTTAGGTCACTAAAGACATGATGTGTAGGTATGGTTCTCCTAGGATGAGGGGTTTGCAATGGTAAAGGCTACGATATTTATTGTACAGGTCTTGGTTGTTGCACTTATGGCATTGGTTTGAGAGCTTGCTAGGTAGGATTAAGATGAAAAGGTGGTGTAGGTGATGTTTTCACCATTTGGACATGATGGGATTTGGTTGCTCCATTTCCCACAACATTCCTATTGTGGTTGAATTACTTTGATCTTTCTTGGTTATTAGCTTGTGTCAGTTGTGATGCTTGCACTTAAATAGGATGTTGATGTTGGTCATTTACTTGATTGGTACCTTGATTTTGATTAGTTTAATTAAACTTGATGACTCCTTTATTGATGAGCACTCACTCGATCAACAAACCTTTATCTATGATCTCTTTGAAAGTATGTGCATATTGTAGTTTTAGATGATAAGCTATCTCACTATGCAATTTTTTTGTAAACACAGTGGATAATTGTTTATATAGTAAATTGTGGGTGAAATGGCTTACAAGGGCTCTCCATAACTATAGATAACTTTCAAAACTCTCACCATCTTTTTGTTTTGCGTGCATTAAGTCCACTAATGAAATCTCATGCTCAAGATTATAAAGAAAAAGTGTTGCACAAACTTATCAAAAAGATCATAAAAATATATTACTGAATTTTTGGGAAACTTTAGAAACCACTCCAAGGCTTATCCAGTTAAACTCCTTAGAAATAACAAAAGATATTTGTCATTATATGCCACTGGTTGGCATGCAACAAAGAATTTAGTTAAATGAGCCTTAGGGTCACCTTTTTCTTTGTATTTTTCAAATTTTGGTGGTTTGTATCCTAAAATAAATGGTATCTATAAATACTCCATGTTGAATGGATAGGAACACACATCATTCAATTTGAACTTTTTCGTTTATTTTTTAGCCTGAATGGCAGAAATTGCATCCTTCATCTATTTTAATTCTTGGGATAAGAAACTAGAAGGAACATTGGTTTGAGGGAGAATATTGGTTTGGTTAGATGGTTTGGAGGTCATAAGTGGGACACTTTGACTAGGGTATGATAGAAATGCCTATTGGGATATATTGGTTTGGTTGGGTAATAAACCAAGAATATGCATACGTGGATTAGGATGTACTTGAAATTGCACATTTAGTTGTGTGATATTCTTGTTTGGGTTAGTGATAAAGGTTTTACTTAGAGGATTTTGTGGTTGGGATAGATGGATATAACTATACTATGCCTGATGTGGTTGAAAAGGGACATGCTACTAACTAATCAAACCTTGTTATTGAGTGAAAACTTGTGGACCAAGACTCTATCTCTAAATTTGTGACACATTTTGAACCAATGGTTATCTAGTAGGTACTTGAGAAACATGGTGACCTCCTTATTACACAAATCCCTATGGGGAAGTGAAAATAGGGTATAGATTTGACATCTTTCATTGACCAATATTTTCACATTGTTGACTATTCATTGCTTGATTTTAGATTGGCATATTTGTCTATGACTAAAGAGGTATGTTTGTCATTACCTATTGAGGTGGAATATTAGTTGTCCCTGATTGAGGTGGAAATGTATTTGTCCTCTGTTGCATTGATACACTAGATTGTTCTTGTTATTGTGTAATACTACTCATTACTTGTTGAGAAGGAGTATGATTCATCACATTCTATCATTGAGGCATGACATTGGCCATTGTTTGATTACCTAATCCTATAGGTTATACACTTGAGGAAGTAGTTAGTTTATTTTGGGATGTAGAAACTCATATTCCCTTGTATGATGATCTACTCATGGGATTAACTATAGGCACATGTTTTTGGCTAGTTATTTGTGTGTTAGTACTACTTTGATTGGGATTGGATGTTGTTTGCACATTATCCACTACATTTGGCTCACTATTTTATGTAAAGGCTGAAGACACTTCTTCAATAATGAACATATGCATCAAGTTATCTATCAAATTGGTTTATATGAATGGGTCAGAACTCATACTCTTTTATCTAGTTAACTCTATCAACACTCCTATTCAAGTATCTAGGTTAATAAGAGGCTTACTCACCATGGTCATCTAATTAAAATTATGTGCTAGATTCAGCTAGGTTTGATATATTTTTTGCATTTGGTTAAATTGATCTTCTATGATGTTTTTGTCTCGATTAGATATGTTAGGGTCTTGATACATTATTTGGACTAGAGCCATAGGATTGATAAAAGAAGCATGTTGATCATAAATGATATTGTAGGGCACTTACTAGACTTGGTAAATTTTCATGAGGGAAGTCTGCTATAAACTTGGCCCCTACCTCTATGGATCTAACCAAAATCTGATCTTTATTCTCTAATAAATATTTCTTAAATAAAAATGGATCATACGTGGAAGTCATATTAGTAGAATATGACTGTTGAAGAACTGGATCATCCACTATGGATATTATAGCTAGGTATTATGTGATTTGTTCTTAGTCTTGTTCTAAATAAGGTGGTGTGTTAAACAAATAGTTAGCCAAGGGATCTTAGTTTTATGTCCCTGATTGAGTATTATAAGAGGGATAAGAATCCATCTCATAAGGAATATTATATGCATATGGGTCTTACACCATTTCTTCCTACACCACCACATTACTAATCCTTGGATTGTACATTAGTCCACTATGAGTTTAGGAATACATGTTGGGATCCATAATCAATACTTTGTGATAAAAGGTCAAAGAGTTCTACAAACTCTAAAAAGGACAAAATCTAAAATAGATGATGTGTCAACTTGGTCTCAATTTTTTAAAAGGATCAAAAGGATTATGCAAATATTTGTGAGGAAACAAGCTAGCATGAAGTATCTAATGTTTCACTATTCACACAAAGATAAGTAAGTAAATGGACCAAAAATTGAAATGCCAAACTCTAAGGTTAAAGTGTTGCAAATCAGTCTAATCTATAAATTTAAAAGTTGCTAGGTATTTTGGCCAAATGTGGCATCAAAATATAGGCTCAAAAAAGGCATGCTCTAGGACTCTTAGCCAAATGGCATCAAAATCTAGACTTTGAAATAGATGAAAGTTTTAATCTAATATATTTGAAACACTTTTAACAAATACTAGGCATTTGATTTTTGGATATGAACTTGATCAACTAGGTATAAGGTATGAAACAAAAGGCACTTTAGAGAGTTTATTTTTTGATAAATATTGATATAAAACTTGGTTCTTTTGACAAATAAGCTAGAAAAAAGTGAACAATATAATTATGCTAGACAAAAGATCATAAAAGTACACTCAGATTGATTTGAAAATGTTAGAGCTAATTTGAACTCTATGCAAGAGGGTCTATCAAATAATATTTGAAATTTTTTGGGTAGTTTAATGATGCTACACAACCCAAAAGGTGTGACAAAAAAATTTGTTTCAAAAACTCTCTAAGGCAAAGATAATTGCCCACAATTTTGACAGCATAACACTACTTTTCTTGACTCAAAATGTTGTGGTGCATAGACTCAAAGTGCAAGTGTTTATCACAAAATGGCTTAAGTATATTAAGTGATGATAATGATTATGAGTCTTAACGACCCTCAACCAAAATGGGAAATTGAACCTAAGTTCCCTCAAGTTTAGTGCAAATGGTGAATCCACTTAACACATCAACCCTATGAACTTATAAAGGTAAAATTCCAAATGTAGATTATAAGTGGACTTTAAACAACTTTGGTAAAGGTCTAGACTCAATTGAGAAGCATAACTATGCCAAAGTGGATGATATGACTGTCAAAAATTTTATGAACTTTTGAACAAGGCAAATTGATGATCTCACACGGGCAGCATAATGCCTCTTTGTTTAAAGGAAAATGAAGAACATGTGTTTTGTATTGAATTGTTTGTTTACACCATGTTTTGACTTTAAACAATAATTTAATTTAGGATAAAACTCAATTGATTAATCACTCTTAGACTCTAAACTAATACTGTTTCTTGGAATTATTGGAATCCATCTATATACATCATTTGAGAGGATTTTAAGTGTTCATCCAAAAGTAAATGTGTATTATATAATAGGGTTTTTAAACCCCCCCTTCTCTCAAATGATAGTACTGTGACATGGACCTTGAGGCACACCTTGCACCAATAATACTTCCATGTCAAGTGGGTATTTGTCTAAAATCTAACGAGTTTATAGAAACTATAGGGGAATCAATTACACAATGACTTTCATGCCAAACAATGCAAAATAAAATCACATATTTTAGGTATATATCACTTAGCTTGTTGTAAAAAGGTCTAGTCTTTTTTGCAACCACTACATCCTATTGCTCACTCGGTGTAGTGTGATGTCCAAAGTGGCACTACATCCTGTGTGAAACTCTAATTAGGAGCCAAATGAATTCAATGCCAAGAGGTGAAACCTCAATTTAAATCTTACCTAAAGAACTTGCGAAAGGTGATGAAGTCTCCCTTACAAGCCAAGTTTGCATAAAAATAAAGAAAGCATAAAATTAGAAAGATTTTAAGGTCATTTTCAAGTTCACCCAAACTTTAACAAGTTTTTTGGGAGTGCTTTAGATGACTTTCTTTCTAAGCCTTAGACTAGGCTACTTGCAATAGCAATGGCACTTTTGATTCTAAGGGTTCTCTAAAGGGGAAAAATGGAAGAGCATACATGCAACATCCCTCTTTTTTCCAAACAAAAATTTAATCTAAAAAACTAAGTGAATATAAAAAGCTTGAAAAGGTGAGTTAATTTTTAAGTCCAAATGGAAAATGAGGTGGTGTTCATTTGACCCCTTAATCTTAGTTGTAAACATTGAAAACATTCACCATAAACATCTAAATTTTTTATTAAACACCAAAACAAGGTTCTTAATTGATTTTTAAGCATGCAAAATATGATCTAAACATGTTTTTATCAAATGGCAATCTTGGTCCTGTAAAAAAAATGTTAGCATATTCTTTATTTTTGAAGCTCTTCTAGGTTTGAAATAATGAACTTTCAAAAAAGAGCCCTCAAGTCTATGTTTTAAGAAAAACATAGTGATCGACATCATTTATATAACTGATGATGGTTGTAATGGCTAACCGATGATGGTTATCTAACCATCATAAGTTATACCAATACAATAGCTATCCAATCAATGTCAGTTGTACTAATTGATGTTAGTTACTGTGTAAACTTGTGACAAAGGAAAATGACAAAACAAAGTTAGAAAATCAATTTTCAAGAGTTTTAATGATCCAAATGAAGATTTTAAAGCTTCAAAATGATCTTATTTATATGTGGGATGTGTTTGGTTCCATTGGGTATGTCATATGTTATCTAATAATTTGACTCAAGAGAGGATGGTTACTATGGTGTTAGTTTCAAAATGAAAATAAAATGAAAGGAACACACTAACTATCATAGAATCTCTAGGCCTAGACACTAGGGAGAGCTTAGTTAACAAACATGAATAAAACACACAACTAAAATTCAAAATAAATCCTCTTTTACCTTCCTTGGGTGCTCCAAAATGCTTGGTGTATTGGCTTGCTCGGTTTGTGCTCATGAAGTCCTCATTAATGGAAGCTTGGCTACCTCCATCTATCTTTGGTACCTTTGGCTTGTGGCTTGTCTTGGCTTGGAATCAATTTGGCATGGTAACACTATTTTTTTGAAGTTTTTTAATCAATTCTGCATTATAACTTTGCATAATCATGTCTTAGAAATGATGTGGTAAGGCCTCCTATTTATAGATTTTTAAAAATGTCTAGAGTCAACCTGAACCATCCATCTTAGGATTGAGATGTGTGGCTAAGGATTAATACAATTATTCAATTAAAATTGATAAATAATCTCATCAATATTTGTGATATAGGATCAATTAAGAGGCATGGAGGGCTTTGATGAGGCATAGGAGGCATGAATCCTGATATTTGTGGCATTTATGACCTAGGGATGTCTTCTCAAAAAATGTTGTCACCTGATGATATAGATACTAGATATTCATTTTCAAAAATAATTATTCAACAAATTTCCATGGAATTATTGATTAGGCTCTAATTTGGTTTAATTAGCTATGAAGCATGTTTAAGCACTTTGTGCATAAATTACTCAAATTGATCATAATGCCTTATTATTGGTCTCAAATTCTACTAGATTGAAATTGGAAGTTAATGTTAGATTCATTAGATCCATATCCCATTTAGGATGTTACCAATAGAAAATAACAAAGGCACATGTCTCATGTAATATATTTGATAGGAAAGAACAATCCAAAGCACCTAGGTGTAAAATTGGCATTTTGACTCAAAATGATCTGATCAAAGTTAGTTGGCCCATAAATTGCATTACCCCATTTAGGGATACCTTAGCCAAAATCAGCACTCAAATATGTTAGTTTCACATCATTTAGCATGTTTTAGTGTTTTTAGGCTAAATTGTGCATTTTGGGTGGAAATTAGCCAAAACCCTAATTGGAGGTTATCGGTGGCCAGATTTAGGTGTCTATATAATGTAGACTAATCAATGCAAGAAGTCTATTAAATTAATAAAAGTTGATCAATACGAGAAGATTTATTGGGATGTTTTATGTCTAATAGCCATCCTTCAAGGAATGGTCTATTTAGGAGACATGTTTTTCAAAGTAGCTATCCTTCAAGGAAGTAGTTTGCACTTTTGATATGTGTGTGTGTGTAGATTTTATAGACTTTATAGCTATCTTTCGAGGGATCAGTCTATTTTTTTCTTGATTTTATTTTCTTTTAATCTTAGTGTTATGATTTATGTATGGATTGGCCTTAGGCATCCTAGAATAATTTTCCCAAAGCTTTGTTGCACAAGATAATACTCTTATTCTCAAAATGCATTAGTGATGGGGAGGGATTTTAGGGAATAATTATTTGGATCTCCTTTTCATTATAGGCAGAGCTTATCCAATTAGAGAATGATATGAATAGAGCTAAGGTATTCATATTTAGGGTTAAAATGGGAAATGTTGTCAGATAACCACATGTCTCTATATATCATTATTTGGTATAAGAATAATAGGGATATAGTTTCTATCAAATCAAACCAAAAGAAGCTAAACTAGGCAAATCAAGGTGACTAAGACTTATTAACAGTAGAAAGGATGTAAATGCAATGCATTTAGAGGTTCTCATTCTGATTTTCCATTAAGAGAGGCTAAGTGATATGCCCTATATCCATATTTATGGGTGATAATATATGGTTCGAGCCAATTTAGGGCAAATTTTTCCCTTTTTTCTTTTTTCCATATTAGTGACATGTTGATTTTATTTTAAGACAAGGTCACTAATATTAAATTCATGTTATTTTAGATATTTATTATAGGTTTGCTTTATTCATTCCTAATATGATTGGAGATGGTCAAGGGAAGTTGTTCAATGCTCATCTAAGAGTTTGAGCTGAGATAATTGTTCATGATGGAAGTCATCCTCAAAAATGATATCTTTAAGGGAGATACAAAGGGAAGGAATATGGACCTCAAGAGGAAGTAAAACTTTATTACCATAGACTAGGGAGAAAGGAGTAACACACGTAGGGGTTAAAATACTAGTTTGATAAGCCCATAAGGCAAAAATAACATGAAGATTCTAATTCTTTCCTGCTTCATTAATGAATTTAGTTAGGATTTTGATAAGCATTTTATTAGATGCCTCAGCTTTTACATTAGCTTGAGGATATTAAGGTGAGGAGAAGCTTATATTAATGTTAAAATAGTCATAGATCTCATTAACCTTTTTATTTTTAAAATATTTTCCATTATTTATGATGATCTTATGAGGAACACCAAAGTGATAAATAATATGTTGACTAATGAATTCCATAATTTTATCTACTTTGGTTGAGATAAGGGGGATAGCCTCTACCCACTTACTAAAATACTCAATGGTGGTAATAATAAATCCATGATGTTATGAAGATTTAGGATTAATTTGAATTATAAGATTGATCCCTCACTGGGAAAAGGATAAAAGTCTTATGTTAGCTGTAACACTTGACTAGGGACATGGGATAGGTTAGCATGGTGTTAACACTTTACATATTTCTTAATGTATTTTCAATAATATTTATTTAAATCGGGCCAATAATATCCCAATCATAAGATTCTCTTAGATATGGTATGGCCACTAAAATGTCCACCACATGACCCATCATGAGCTTCTTTGAGAGTGAGGGTAACTTCATGATTTTGGAGACAGTGAATAAGGATACTATTGAAACCACGCTTATAGAGAACTCCCTCTAGTATGACAAAACATGTGATGTGATGCTGGAAATCTCACTTTTTATTTCTAGATAGACCCAAAGGAATAAGCCCCCTTGATAGCTAATTAAATATCTATGTGTACTAGAGATCTAATGGATTTTCCTCCACACTGTGGATGGAAGGAAAATCAACTTTGGTAAAATAATGTTGATTAACCTTTTGGATAAGGAAAAATAACTTAGATTCTTGATATTAAGATGGGATAAATGAGGCCAAAGATGTCATGGTATTTGCAAACATGTTATTTGACCTAGGAGTGGTTTGGATAGAATAATACTCAAAAGTAGCTAGCAATTGATAAACCAAGGTATTATATTTCTTAAGGATGACATTCTTGCATTGATATATGCCCTTAATCTAATTGACCACAAGCTATCAATCACCATAGATATTAAGTTTGTTAATACCTAAGGCTAAATCAATTTGGAGACCTATAATCAAAGCCTCATATTTTTCTATATTATTAGTGCAATCAAAATCAAGATTAAAAGATAGAGGTGTAGGTTTCCCCCAAGAGTGATTAGGATAATTATAGATCCCCCACCATGATTACATTTGGATCCATCAAAGAATAGAGTCATTTGATATTTTGGATCTGTTTGAGATGTGGAGGCTATGGATTCATCTGATAATTCATAGTTAAATCAATGTTTATTAATAAGAGGTACCTCAACAAGTTGATCAACAATTATTTGACCTTTAACTAATTTTTTATGGATAAAATTTAGCTCAAATTCTAATAAAAACATGAGCCATTTGTCCATTCATTGATTTTGATAAGGATTTGAATGCATAAACTTTAGGTTATCAATGTTTGTGACTACATAAGTCTTGTGATTGAGAAAATAATGACAAAGCTTAGAAGCTACAAAGACCAAATCTAGGCATAACTTTTCTATGCATAAATAATGCATCTTATATTTTATAAGTATGTAACTAATATAATAAAACACCTACTCTTTATGTTTCTCATCACTATGAGTAAGCATGGTTCTAAGGGCATGATCTATAATGGAAATATACAAGATTAATGGTTGCCCTTCCTTCGGGGGAATGAAAACTGGTGGTGAAAGAAGCTAGATCTTAAGAGCATAGAAGGCCTCCTAATAAATAGAGCCCTAATTAAAATGGATATCTTTGCTTAGGAGGTGATGGAATGGTTGATATCTATTAGATATCTTGGAGATAAAATGATGGATAGACTATAATTTACCTTGCAAACTATAGAGATGCTTAAGATTAGATAGGGGTGGCATTTCTGAAATAGATTTTATCTTAGTCAGGTCAACTTTTATCCCTCGAATAGAGATAATAAATCCTAAAATATTACCTATCAGAACTCTAAAAATGCATTTCTTGGAATTTAGATGGACATGGAATTAGCTTAAGTGAGTGAAGATCACCTTCATCACCAAAATATGGTATTTTCATAATTTTGACTTACTAAGGAGATCATCCACATAATACTCAATAATTTTATGAATGATATCATGTAAGATATAAGTCATGGCTCTTTGATAGGTGGCTCCTACATTTTTAGAATAAAAGGCATAACTTTATAATATAAGGTCCCCCAGGGAGTAATAAATGAAGACTTATGTTGGTCTTTTGGTGTGATAAGAATCTAATTATATCTAGATAAACCATTCATAAGTGAAAACATTTTATGGCTAGCTCTTAAATACACTAATTGGTCAATATTAAGGAGAGGTAAATCATCCTTAGTAAAATCAAGATTAAGATCAAAAAAATTAATACAAAGGCATAGTTTCCATATGGGCTTTATAATAAGGATGATGTTAGATACCCATTGAGGGTAATTGATAGGCTAGATAAAGTTAATGGATAAGAGATGTTGTAACTCTTCCTTGACTAAGAGTATAATGTGAGGGTGCATTTTTCAAATCTTTTGCTTTATAGTTTTGGCATTAGGGAATATGATAATGTTATGGATCATAACAGCTAGGTTGATACCAATCATGTCACTATAGGACCAACTAAATGCTTCACTATGATTTTTTATAAATTTAGTGAAATCTTAATGATCTAAGGGATATTTATATTTATTGATCTTAACTATTCATGGAGTCTCAGGGATCCTATGTTAATGTCAATGGTAGCCTCATTTAATGTGCTAGAGGTTTCAAATGTAAGGTATTTACATATATTGGAGTTTTCCATGCCTAAATGAGTTAAGATCAACTCATCGTCCTAGAACTAAAGAACAAGGATGGTGGGAAAATACTACCCTATCATGTTTGGGTAGGATAGAGGAATGATTTTGACCTCCTCATCATGATGATAGATGAAATGTTATATAGTAATGTCATTGACTAAATTTGTTTTTGGGGAATAGATATGATATCATCTATCAAAGAAGGGGTGCTAGATGGTGAAGATGGCATGTCCTCTAAAAGGATATAAAAGAGAGTAACCTCTGGGGTAGTTTTGGGATTTTTGTTAAAACTAAGGTTGTGTTTTTCATGGGGTTTCTAAAATATACTAACTTAACCTCATGTGGACCTTATTCATATCATCCTATGCCAAAACCCTTCCAAGAACATCATTGCAGGTATGTTTTTACAAAGTGGGGTTTATCAAGGAATGAAAAATTTGAGGTGAATGGTTTAGCATGGGTTTGGTTACCAAGACCTGAAGAAGGTTGATCAATTCCCCCATAAATCAAATGGGTATGGAGTAAAGGTGGACCAAGGGAAATAATTTCTCCTAAATTTGGATAATATGCAAGTTGTTTGTTCATATGCCCATATTCCTAGAGAGTGGGGAGAGTATTGAGTATCAATAGTTGATACTCTCCAACTGATAGTTGATGAAACATGGAATAAATTGACTCCTTACCAATTCTCAATGAAGTTTTGCGATTTTTGTTAAAAATAAGGTTGGATTTTTGTTAAAAATAAGTTTGTGTTTTTATTGGGGTTTCTAAAATATACTAACTTAACCTCATGTGGACCTTGTTCATAGCATCCTATGCCAAAACCCTTCCAAGAACATCATTGTAGGTATGGTTTTACAAAGTGGGGTTTATCAAGGAATGAAAAATTTGAGGTGAATGGTTTAACATGGGTTTGGTTACCAAGACCTAAAGAAGGTTGATTAATTCCCCCATAGATCAAATGGGTATGGAGGAAAGGTGGACCAAGGGGAATAATTTAACCTAAATTTGCATAATATGCAATTTTTTTGTCCATATGCCCATATTTCTGGAGAGTGGGGAGAGTATTGAGTGTCAATAACTGATACTCTCCAATTGATAGTTGATGAAACATGGAATCAATTGACTCCTTACCAATTCTCAATGTAGTTTTGGGATTTTTGTTAAAACTGAGGTTGTGTTTTTCATGGGGTTTCTAAAATATACTAACTTAACCTCATGTGGACCTTGTTCATAACATCCTATATCAAAACCCTTCCAAGAACATCATTGTAGGTATGTTTTTACAATGTGGGGTTTATCAAGGAATGAAAAATTTGAGGTGAATGGTTTAGCATGGGTTTGGTTACCAAGACCTGAAGAAGGTTGATCAATTCCCCCATAGATTAAATGGGTATGGAGGAAAGGTAATCCAAGGGGAATAATTTCTCCTAAATTTGGATAATATGCAAGTTTTTTGTCCATATGCCCATATTCCTGAAGAGTGGGGAGAGTATTGAGTGTCAATAACTGATACTCTCTAATTGATAGTTGATGAAACATGGAATCAATTGACTCCTTACCAATTCTCAATGTAGGTATTGTCATATTAGAGGATGTTCATTAGATGATGATGGGGTCATGTTTTTTAATATAATTAAAATGTCATTTAGTTGAAAGGTGAGGTTGAAAGATTTAAATGGATGGGGATCATCCAAGACATTATGGATTTTAACTTTATGTTCAAATTTAATACATCAATGTAAGGTGGAGGGGATTCAATGCATAACAAGTATCCATGGATGCCCTAACAAGATGTTGTATTGAAACTCCCCCTCTATTATGTAAAATAGTTTAGGTAGAACATGTATTCCTACTTGAATGTGAAGGACTATGATTCCTAATGCAAGGGAAAAACTATAGTTAAATGCTTGTAAAATGGTGGGGGATTGGGATACAATAGTTTTAGGTAACTATGGTTATTTAAATTCATGAGAGGGGATGATATTTATACTTGCACCATTATCAATCATTACTTGTTTGATTTGAGTCTGATCAATATGGGAAGTGATAAATAATGGGGGATCCTATTCATTAGACTATAAGGGTGATATTTATAAATCATGGAATGTTATAGATAATGGTTTTTGAAGTGATTTAATAAAAGCTAATAGAGGTTGGGGTTCATCAACTTGTATTTTGATGGCCCACAAGGCTTCTATCATAGTCTCACAATAATATGGAGAATTTTAGACAAGTTCATATAGATACATCTTGATCGAGAGATAATGAAGTTATTTTAGACTAGATATATTTATTAACTCTGAAGCATTATTATTTTATGCTTTACCTAAAATAGAATTTTTAGGTTTTAGAGTGGGCATTCTAAGACTATTTATGCTAAGAGTTGGTGCTTTTGTAATAGTCACTTTGGCTTTATCATGATTATGGGTCTTATGACCATTGGTTTGGGATCACGTAGCTATGTGAATTATATCTATCTAAAATAATGGGGGATTTATCATATTATCTAACTCATCCATATCTCGAGGGTTTAGGAGATGTTTATACTGAGCTCTATCATAGGTTTTATCTTCTTTTAAAGTTCATTTTGACATTGTTGGTAATATATTACTTCCTAAGGTGGACATGACCCTAGTAGTTTGACTATGAGGATGGTCATGATCTATTTGTTCCATTAAAAGATCATCTTCTTCTAATAAGTTTTAGACCATAACTTTTAGTGCATTATAATTTTTCATTTCATGACCTATTATGTGATGATACATGTATTTCCTATGTTCTTGATACCATGTTAGAATCTAAACATGAGGGTTAATGGGTTTTATGGGTGGTATATTTATAAGGGAGCTTTGGAGAAGCTTATCGAGGATCTTACAATAAGACCCCTTTAATTGAACTAGGTTTTTCAATCCTCCAAGGTAATCATAGAGAAGAGGTATTTGACTTAGAATCTTGACCTTTTGAACTAGTTGTTTGAATATTCCCTATAACATCTACTTGAGCTTAAGATAAGCCCTTTTACCTAGACTTTATAGATAGTAGGGGTTTAAAGGGTTATGTATTTATATTATCACAGTGGGAAGATCCCTTTATGATGATACATGTTATTTAATAGATCCCTTTATGATGATACATGTTATTTAACAAAGTATGGGGTCCCAATATAGATGCTTTTATTCAAATTAGTAGAAACAGCACCTTCCCTTTTCAAATATGATCGAGGATAATGGGGATATTCTATTTAGGGAGTTAAATCCTACTAAGAGGATGTTGTAAGGATTTTTCTCATGAGACCCTGAGGTTTTTGTTTTTGATACCTATAGATTTTCCCTTGTTTTATCTAATATTTAGTTCTTTTTGAGTAATGGGACTATTGGTCTTGAGTTGGTTTGAGGTAACATGACAGTCTCCTCAAAGGGCAGTAATCTAGAGGGGATGGGTATGCTAGATGTAGGTATTTTAATGACATGAGGAATGGTATGCATATCTTTCCAAATGTCTAAACAAACCTTTTCTTTGATAGTATTTTCCTCTTTTATTTATATTTGATAACCCTAAATGTTTTCAAATATCATTTCCTCAAGTGGATCTCAAATAATGAGATCCAAAAAGTTTGAGTGAGTTTTTAGGATAGCTTCACTTAATTTAGATGGCTTGAAGGTGTCTCTTGCAAGGAGATCAGGGATAGAAATATTACCAACTTCTTTAGGTAGAATTTGATCATGGATTATACTGATCACATGGGTTTTGTGGTTTTAGGTAGATCCTAAATTAGTCTGTACATAATTTGATGTGGAATCATGGTTAGGGAATGACTATGTAAAGATGTCTATAGATTGATTAGGGGATGCATTAAGGTTATCTAGTTTTAACTCCCCTTGATCAATAAGGTTCTATACTAGACCCTTGAAATAGAGACACATATTGACATCATGACCTATTACATGGTAGAAGTTGCAAAAGTCATTTTCCTTAAACCAACTAGGATTAGGGTGAGAATCATCAAGAGGTATCATCAGAGAAAGTTTGGTGAGAGATTCCTTTAATATATTATCTAATATAGATGCATAAGAATATCCTAAATGTGTATACTATTACAAAATAAAACATGCTAATGGATTTTGAGCTTGTGCCTAAGAGGTGGAGGGTTTAGATTGACTTTTTGATTGTGGTGATGTTGATTCTATGACTATGGAATTAGTAGCTCCTTTGGTTTTATTATTATTAGTCCCTTTAGAAGGATCAAGTTTGAAGTTTTTATTATGCAATTTTACTTTCCCTTCTTCAAAGGCTCTAATTTCAAATTTTTGGGCCATCAAAAATGCCTAATCAAAGGTTTTGAAGGATTGAACTCATAATGTCAATGAGATATGTTTAGCACATGCTCTCATAAATAATTCAATTAGTTTAGGTTATAGAAGGGAAAAGGTGATTTGTTTTATGAGACTCCTTCATCTAGCTACAAAATCAATGATAAATTCATCATCAAACTATTTGATTTTATAGAGGTTGATGATAATTACTTTTCTTATGATGTTGATACAAAAGTGCTCTAATAAAATTTGGGCTATATGCCCAAAATAAAATAGGAAATGCTAAGGGATCAAGCTGTACCAATCTAAGATAGGTCCAACTAGTGACATGGTAAATGTCCTAAGGATAAGAACATCATCATGAGCTATAAGATATTAAAATCTCACACTTAAAGGTTTTATTGAATATCTTCCTTATTTTGAAATTTAGTAAATTTCAAAATCTCCCACTACAAAAGTAAGGTCTAATGGGGACATTTGGTTTGATAGATTCATTATAGATTTGCTTTTACGTGAGGATATTTTTTCCCTAGAGGTAGAGGCTTCCAAATTGGCCATCATATTCATAAGGATACTCATAAGGTCTAATTGGGTATTGTATTGAGGGATACCCCCCAAGGCATTCTATTGTAGGAGTTGATAAGTAAAAAATTGAGCAGAAAAGGCCTAGGATAAAGGATAACCAACTGAGTTGGTCATGATTGGTTGGGATGCTAAAACATATTATGGGGATTTCAAGGGTATATAATTATACCTAAGATATTGTGAAGGATTTATATATTTGGTGGTCAATGGGATATATTATTGAGGAAGTTAACTTATGGGAGCTTGTTGCAAAGGCTGAGTTTAGGGATTTAAAGTAATGGTAGTTTGGATGGGTGGAAGGGTTACTAGGATTGAGATAATTAGGTTCTAAGGTATCATGGTAAGAGGTAGAGTAGATGTAGGTTGAGGTTTGGTGACATTTTGATCTTGGGTACTAGTTGGGGATGTAACACTAGACGTTATCAAAGTTATATTGCCTAAATGTTGCATAGTGTTAGTGTCAAAACTAGTCAAAGGAGGATTGTTATGAGAGGACACCATAGCTATGCTAAACCCTTCACCTTCCTCTAAACACATTTCATAATCATTCTTATAAAATTTTCTATAGTGGGAAAGTAGGATGTGTATAGCTCAAAAACTAAGGTAATGGTTAAGTGCAATTGGATTACTATCCAATATGGTGGTAAATTCAAGATTACCTTGAGTATAATATTGGGGAATACCTTTCCCCATGGACTTAGGAGAATTAGGAGGACTAGGATAATTATCCATGGATGAGGATGAAGCTACGAGTTCGGTTTGCTTTAGTGATTGCTATTGCATCAAAACCATGTAGTGATGAAGGAAAAAGTAAGAAATAAAATAGAAAAGCACACAATAGTCTTTTTTATTATCTAGTATTTAATGAAAAAATAAAGGCACACATGATATAATATGTAACTAGAGAGATTTTACTTAGAAATTAACTTAAAAGTGTAATCAAAAAATATTACCAAAGGTCCTAAGAAATGGAAATCTAGAGATGGTTTCAAGTTTGTTTAGGTTCAAAAAGATATTTGTACTTTAATCAATACGTGGTTTATTATTAGGGCTGACCCCCTCACTTCACACACCACAGCATAATGGTTTTGAGTTCTTATCTAGTATATATCAAATAACGAAGGTTTATACTCAATCAACATGTTGAGTAGGCTCTCCCCTTTGGTGATTAAATTAAAGTAGGATAGTTGGGAAGAAGGTTACCACTAGGTGATGAAATTCTAGTCAATTCCCTTATGTCAATGTTTGATAGATTTATTATGTAAGTGGTTTGGTATGTGTGTGAAATAAGTGATTGATATGATAATTTAACCCACCTAGATTATTATATATGAATTACCTAAGCAAGAAAAGATGGATGCAATTCTTTTTAACCTTAGAAAGGAAATTTCAAAAAAATAGATTTTCTTTTGAATGAATACAACAATCAAGAGAAAAGGAAAGAAAGGTGGATAAATTCACAATGAATTATAATAATAAAAATGAGACCCTAGGGGTCCCATCAGGCATGTTAGAATGTTATAGTAGTGTTTCATTTTTCCTTAATTTAATTAAATTACTAAAATTTTAATGAAAATTAGGGTTTATGATGAGTACTTAGAGATATGAAGATAGTTGCACACCATTTTAATCTAGTGACTGAGGTAACTTCTTTTTGGATTGGAAGAACAACTTACACACAAATAAATAACTTAGACAATAATAAATTAATAGATAGATGGGTGAGTTGCTTGGTTAGAGACCAGTCTCAAGAAGTTGTGAACTTCCTCAAGTGGATGTCAGCTCACTATTTTCACATTTAAGTGGATAAATCAATACTAAAATTACAAAAGATAAAGATGTGATAACAATAATGATTATGATTTCACCTCATTTAAGCTATCAATTTAAGTAAAGTATTCATCCCAATAAGTTGTAGTAGTATTTACATCCTCCTATAGAACATCAAGATGGTCAAAGTGGCTTCAATCAAGGGAGAGTAAATAATGGCACAAAGTGCTAACTCAAAGGCTTGTCACTCTGATCAATGAAAAGGGGTGGGACATTATAGGTAGGTCAATGAAATTAATGACATCATGCACAATTCTAGGTAGAGTCATGTACATAAAAAGACCATGTTTAAAAGGATAGGAAATTAGAATGATTAAAGATAGTGATCTAAGATTAAATTCTTGGGTCCTAAAAACTAAGTATAGTGAATCAATGTTGATCTTGTAGGATTAGTGTCGATTCAAAATGAATTGACATCAATTCTATCTAAAATTGCACTTAATTAAAATAGAGACTTTAAATAGAGGATAATAAATAGACACAAATAGATATAGGTTATATTCTAAGGATTGGATAAGTAGATAAAAGAAAATAAATTAATGAGAAATGTAATAAATAAGACAAGCACTTACCTTGAACTTGGTTACAAGTAGAATGAAATTATTCCCACAAATGCAGGTAGTCTGTCATGCTCATAATGATGGATGTAGATTATATGCAATAGAATTTTGGTAGAGTAGTGTTAAGGCTTCCTTAACTCTCCTAAAAATCCAAACAACATTTTGAGGTTTAGAGTTTCCGATCCCCAAGCCAAAGGTTGGCTGAGTAGAAATAGATTAATGTTGATCTAGAGAATCAGTGCCAATTGAGGGAGAATTGACACTAATTCACCCAATTTGATAGTTGAAGGTTTTATCCAATATGGTTTGTTCCAACCATGGGTAAGTTTGGTTTTGTGAGCATGAGGTTTTTAGGGATGGGGTTATACATGGGTAAAGTGGTTAAAGGGTTAGGATTTCCTAGGTTGTTAATATATTTAGGTAGTTAGGGAGGTGAAAAGGTAATTTTTAAAAGCAAATTACTGGGTAACTAATGGTAAATAAACTAAACATTAGGATAGGGAAATTTAGGAGATTAAAATAATAATAATTTCCTATGACACCTAAAAAATCATATCTTGTATATGAAATTATAGTTTTTACAAACTTGGGTAACATTATGAATTGAGCAGAGGTTGGCTATGTCTATAATATGTTTAATAGGAGTGGTAGAGATTTCATATGTGAAATATGAAAGGATTTTAAGTGCAATATCATGTATATCATCAAATTGGTTAAAGTTTAAGGTGTTTCCACCATTAAATGACATAAAATCTTGATGTCTATGCCTATCCATTAGAGGTGTAAGGTTTGCAACAGTCTTTTATTAGAAAGGTTAAGAGAATTAGGCAGTGTATGATTAGGATTATAACTAGGGTACATCTTTCTCCTAGAAAATTCTAAAGATAACTCAATAAATGTAGCTTCCTTACCTTTTGATGAAGACCTTGTGACCACTTTTGGTATGAAACTTGACTATAGATCTACCACTAGAGTACCTTAAGCTCTTTGATATCATCTAATACTTCAAGTTTATACTCCATATCACTTTAAAAGTGGTCCCATTAGGCATGCTATAATTATTAACCACCAAACTACACCCTTAGGAGAGGATTATTCATACCTTTCCAAGTTTGGGGTAACATGGGATTAGTCCAAGGTTGTGGGTGACCTGTAAATGGACTAAAACTCTAGTTTAAGGGGATAGCTCCCTTGGTATATCAATTAAGCTCAATTCATAAGACCTATTAACTTAATGATGGAAAGGGATAGATAAATACATGGAATTGAAACCTATACTACTAGAGGTGATACACCTACATATTCTTGTCCACTATAGCTAATCCTTAATCAACACTTTTTTAATAAAATAAGGACTAGTGATTGAAACATGTTTTCCATGGGGTTCCTAATAATTATTACTTCACATGAAGGTTATGTAGGTTACTTCAACTTGAAGGTGATGGATGAGAGGTATGTTTTAAGGCACTATCAACCAAATTACACTTCAAACATAGTCACCAACACTTTGACACATCATATGATTGCATAAAATGATATCCTAGTAATTAAGTGAGTATAAGGACCTACAAATGGGAATAGAGCTTCAACACTTATTCAAATAAACAAGCACAAAACACACTAATCCAGTAAGTAAATTTAAAATAGTCTTTATTATTGATATAAAAGGTTTGAAAGATACAATTTGGGTAGAGTTTCATCATACCCAAGTGAGGGATAAGTACAATGTCCTTAGAGCCTCAATTTATAGAAAATTAGTAAGAGGGAGAAGATAATGTGGCATGGATAAGTCATGAAGAGGTCATATATGACCATAATCCATTCCATGAGTAATTACAAGTAGTCCCATACTTCTCTCATGAATTACCTCAGTGATGAGTGGTCTTCAATGAGCCTCTTGGGGTATTGGATGTCTATTTTTGGCCAAGGTTAACCCCATACAAATATTGAGCACCCAAATATGGTCAATCATCTCTTATTTAGACACTTAAAAAGCTGGAATCATGATCTAGTTGGCCTTCATGGATCATTAAGTAACCTCCTTCTCCTTATGCATGTTGAATTGGCTTAAGAAACTACCCCATCCTCCATTATGGGTGTGAATTATGTTTGAATTCCTCCATGAGTTTTTTAAAAAGTTTTTATGACCTTGTATTGACTCCATTAGCAACCATTTATGCCAATATGCATCTTCTTTTGCTGACTAAGTAGTCTTACTAGGCAACTAAGCCTAGTCTCTTAGTGCTAACTACTTAAATGATCATGATTATTGCATAAAAACTTAAAATATGAATGAGTGAGGATGTTTCAAGAATAAAAATTCATGGTATACCATGACTATTTATTTCCAAGTACTACATACCTACAACTTTGTCTCATTTAGGTGACTAGGTCATTTCCTACCAACATTTCTAGACTAGCCCTTTAATTCAGACCTATACAATATTTTCTAAGAATAATTTTGAGAAATTTATGATTTTAAAGGGTGAAACATACCTCACACTACCATCCTCCATTATTTTCAACTCCTCATATAACTCTACACCTTGAAATTATCATTAAACTTTATAAAAATAGTGTTTATGATGGGTTTGTACAATTTTCTATACAAACCAATACCATGGATAAGACCTCCTCAAAGTGAAATATGAGTTTTTGGTGTCTCCACATCCATCTAAATTCATTTATTTAAATGAAAATTATTTAATATTTCCTCCATTGGGTCTCTTTTAAGGTTTTAGGGAGGTTTAGGGGGCTTTGAACTCTTACTAATTGTTCATAGCCCTAAGTGATTGAAATATAAAATCAATGCTAAGAGATTAAAGTATGCATCCCTCATAAAATTTACCTAGAATTTAGGGTCCCCATATATAAATTTAATATATTTATGAGAAAAAGAAGGTGCTCCTCAGGTGACAAGCATGTATTATGTGTATCCTCAAGATAGTTTTAGACCAAAAATGACCAATTCTAGGCTTCTTTTTGCAAATTAACACCGCATGGATATCTAAAACCCCTAAAATTACATCTCCATGATGGTATAATGTATAACATAACCATTATTATCCTCTATTTTTATCTTCAACTAGTCAAGCCTTGAGAAGGGTATTAGATGAATAGACCTAAAGGTAGTGTTCTTGAGTTTTGCCTTGAAAATGGAAGGGTGAGGGTACTTTTCCACCTCTGAGAGTATGAAATTTACCTTTTAGAGCCTTAGGATAATTTATATTTACTTGATTAATCCCCTTGATTATTTTTTTTGTGCACATGTTTAGTTGACTTGGCACTTAGGCATGTCTATAAGTGGATACTAGAGATGGAGACCTCTGTAGGTGATCATTATGCAACACTTTGAGACCTATTAACCCCTCTCCTTCCTCAAAAACATGTAGAATGTGTAAACCTCTTCCAATTTAATGCATATAGGCTTGTAAAAGTCATTTTTAGGCTTGATCCATACCACATATAGTCTATATGTTCTAACTAATGACTCATTTGAGTGCTCATGTGATATGGGGAGACCATTAAGATTGTTTAAAGTCTCAACTACCTCATTTGAAAGAATTTGAGGTTGTAATTCCTTCATCAGGTCCTTATCAAGGTTTAAAGAAGGCTTTGGTAGCCTAACATCTTAATGATGGTTCACTAATTATAGATCTCAAGTCCAAAACTTATTTACATGTATGTTTATCCCATATACCCCTTTGAAACTCATGAGTAACTCTTGGCCCCATGTAACTTGTATGGTGGGTTTTGAATGAAAGTTGGAAGCCTTAAAACTCTTTGTTAAGCATTATGTGTGAGTTTTAGTGTTAGGGATTGTTCATAGAGTTTAACTCCTAATTGTAACTCTTTCTTCCATGTATATTTAGTGCATATAGTTCCCTAATTCCCCATAAAAAAATTGAACCTGAGTCATCTTGCCATGTGAGATATGATCATTGGAATTGGTAGTTTGACATGGCAGACAAGGGTAACAAAGCTCAAGAGGGGTAATGAGACCAATTTGACCATTTCATTTTATTCCTCTATAAAAAACATTCTCCTCAAGTTATATATCATCATCACATTCCTATTCAATCCTTTAGGCCTACCATGGGGTTTTGGGTCTATCACCAAGATGGAGATGGGGTCTTAAGGGTCAAAGATGGCTTCAAGTATTATATACTTAGAATGAGTTTTATAAATTTGAGTCCCCTATAGTTGTATTAGTGGACTCAATGTTATACTATCACCTTCATCCATCTAAATTCCACCTTTTTCACTTGTCCCCAGTTGCCAAAACCACCATTTATGTTCATCTCTCTTGTAGGTTTTCCTTGAGTATCATTTCCCACTCTGAGTGTTAAACTATATGGTGTTAAAGACCTAAGTAGTCTCTTCTCTCATTTTCTTATGGGTTTTTTATATCATTTAACATGTTTTAAATATTTGACAACACCTTTTGATCTAGGCCTTCATGGATTATGCTCCCAAAACTCACTTCATAGTCATGCACACAGAACTATGTGCCTTAAGTGTTTAACCCAAACCATGCAGTTATTTGGCTTGATCATACCTTTAGGGATACTAAGGAGTATTACTTCCATCAAAAAATGGGGATGATTTGACCATTATTTATCATTTTCATTCATATCAATGAGGAATTCTAACTGGCTAAGCAGACTTGGATACACCTAGGCCCCTATTCATGTCTAAGTGAGCTTGTTTGGTCATCCCTTCAAATTTCCTTACTTCTCAAAAACATGACCTCTATGCTCTTATTATATATCTAACCTATCCCTCTTCACATTCCTATAAAATTTCATATTTAATGTTGCAGTTAGATTACATGTAGTCCTTTATGTAGTTGCTTAGGTGTTTGACTATTAAAAGGTTCTCAAACAGACCCCTAAGCAAAAAGAGGGATTCCAAGCTATGTTTTAGACTCAATTATCCTTCCTTGAATCCAAATCACAATATTTAGGTATTGATCTTCACCACATATGGCCATTTTTTGCATCCTTCAGGTTTAGTTGTATATGATGGTTTTGGAAAACCCTTTGAAGGATGGGCCTAAGTTGATATCCTATACTTGGTCATGGTTTGTCAATAGCATCCATAACTGATTAAAACCTCTTTTCATAGTTACATTAACCATTTATAGTATTATGGATCATTTTAACTTATTTCCATGCCTTGGGATTAGGCATAAATACTTAAACTTATAGGTGATGGTTATAGGGTCCTATAAAATTTTAAACTTATAACTCAAAGCCTATTATGGGGTGAATTTGCTTAATGATACCATTAGATAGTAGAGGTTCTTTGAGAGGTTAATATGGACTATTGATTCATGTTCAAGATCACCTATGGGGACCCTATACACCCTTATTCATACACTCAATAGGGTATGACATTTGAAGTTGGTTGACCAAGCATATGAAGGGAGAAAATGAAACCTAGGACTTTACGAATACTTTAAACTCTACTAATAAACCTTAAACTTTACTAAAGAGTTTTAAATTTGATTCATAGTGTCTTGGCCTTGATATTCATAATGAAGATTTATCCTTGTGAGAGAGGGAACTTTCTACATGAATACATCTCTACTACCTTTATGGTGTTCTAATGACCTTTAATAGCCATCATCATGAAATATTTAGTCCACATTTTCTTTGAAGGTCAACTTCTACAGGTAGTCTCACTTGAAGGTAGTATCTTAAGGATTTTAAGGTTTATCTGAGCATCATTGTGTTAAGGAGGAAATAAGATCTAAATAATTCTAATAAATTAATCATTCAACCTCAAACCACTATTCATTTTTAGATATATGCATTGGAAGTCCATCATCAACAAAACATTGCATACATTCTTCAACTTATGTTAACTTTGAGGTTTCTTTATCCCATGGACTCACACATGTGAACCAAGGGTTTATAATGTAATGATAAGACCTTGAGGACTTGTAAAATTCATATACAACCACCATTTTCTTTAACCAAGCCAAAAACACACTGAAACCTTTCCAATATTAACTCTATATGGATAAAAAAGAATAGTTGGACTACCTTGGGTTCTTAACCATTATTCATAGAGTATGGTCCATCATTCTAAAAACCAATTCGAAGGATCAAAAGTCCATTATCCCCCTTCTTATGGCTAAGATCTCATGTCACTATCTTATCTCTCTTATTTATACTAAATAATAACTTGAGATACTATTCAAGGCTACCAAGGAGGAGGATGGAAAAGAGGGGTTGGTTTTTTACTTCTTTTGACTTAAAACTCCTAGATTCTCTTACATAATGTCTACATTGATTCCCCTATGCAAATTCATAACCTTTTCTAACCATGACCATACTATATAGATTTGTACACACTTGAAAAAAGTTGTAAAACACTAGTTTCTTACATTTTCTTAAGTTTTCAGATCTTAAAATGTCATTTGTGGGTAGGAGGAGGTTAATGAGGGGTTAAGAAACATTCTAAAACATAAAATAAGGCTATGGGAAGTTGAAATCTATTCTTTCCCATGTGTGGGCCCCTTTAGTGGAAAAAAAAGCATTTGACTTATAAAAATACACCCTTTACATATGAAACCATTATATCATGGGGTTATCATGATAATAGAGACCTTTTAAGGCATAATTGATAGTTTTAGTGGTATCTTGGGGTCAAAATAACATCATTCCATGGTTAGACACCCTTTTAGAGGCAAATGCATGCATAGTTCTAGGTGAAACATTAATTGAAGGAGATACCTTAATATTATCTAAAGAACCTTAAAGTATACTAAGGTTTTAAACAAGTTTCAAACATACTCTTGCATATTGGTTTCCAATCTCTTGAATTTTGCCTCATGTTGCAAGTTGTTAGCATGCTCACATGGTTGGTTATGGTTGTAATCTTTACAAGTTACCCCTTTCATGAATGATTTAGGTTATAAGGACCATATTAAGACTTTACATGGTCTCTTATACATAACTAATACAAAGTATACACTTGACACATGCTCTAGAAGGAGTAAAAACTAACCACCATAATATATGTTAACATACCACCTCACTTGAACTTACTAACTTGACATGATAACCAGTGATCCACCTTTTAAACTGGCCTAACACTTCAATATATTTGATAAGGGTTACCATAGGTAATATTAAGTACTCATGGCATAGGTTGACTCTTTTCTAACCCCAAGGGAAGAAAGATGTCAACAAGAAGTTCAATGTAGGTATATGTTGTAGCATACCAGGATTGGAATCAATTATGTGACACTGGGGGTTTAGTTACCTATCCACTTTGATAACCCCTTCATAAGTTGAGGATATGTCCATTATGACTATGTATCTCCTTAATAACATGGTTTTCCAAGGGTATAACACATTTTTATACATTTTAAGTGCTATTTAAGGGTTGGGTTGGTAAATCATGGTTACCTGCCTATACATTTTTTGAACCTAGCATTGAAGTTCCTCATGGGCTCATTGGGATCACTCCTAATGTAAGAAAACTATTGGTACATGACATTAGGTTCTATCACTTCTCCAAATTAAGTGAGGAAGTAGAACTAAAATGGTCCCAACTCAGGATGGAGTCTTCAAAAAGATTAAAGAACCAATCATACATAGAGTCCACTAAGGTAAAGGGGGAAAACCTAAATGCCACATCCTAATGTTATACATTTAGGAGTCACATGGGAGTATTTTAGGATGTTATGTGTTCCTCTATGGTTCATCCCACACTATGGGTGAAACATGGGAGATACATCTAAAGGTTATTAGGTAAATCATGGATGATGCTCGAGATGTTAATAGTTGAGCTAGCTAACTAGGCCATCTTGGGTTATAAATTTGGGATAGGTTACATGGATGAAATGATAATAATTATGGTATCTTTGGGTTGGATGGACATGGCTTTTTAATTAAAATAGGGGAAATTACCAATCTACCTCGATGGGACCTAGCCCTGGTAATAGGCGAACTAGTCTCCAAGATGCTTCACAATCAGATAATAATTATCACATTAGTATTATCAAACCAAAATCAAAATATTCATAAATTAACCCAATAATAAACATGAAGTAATTTTTATGTCCCTCCTTTTAACACCAATTTTTTTTCACTTCAATATGTTATTTTTCAAAAACGACCATGAGGTTGGGTGTTCCTTAAAGGGGGAAGGTGGGAATAACTATAGACTTTCTCCATCATTTTAGGACTAATCTAGGATTAGCCCATAGCATGACTATGGGTATTGGACTTCACAAATAGATTCTACATGAATATTCTCCAAGAGATGTACCATCACCACTAAAATTTTAATCCTATATCTTACACAGGTTAAAGATTGTTATGAAAAGTTTAGTATCAGGCTTACTCTTTCTAAACATAAGGGGAAAGGGTATTTAATTTCCATAAAACAAACATAAAATAGGGGGAAGGGTAAGGTAGATAAGGCAATATTCCACATCTAAAATGAACTCAATGTGTTGGTCATTGAATGAAGTGACTCTACCACAGTTACACCACTGTAGACTGATTTTCACTAGAGTTTTACCTCTAAAAACATATAGTGAGGAGAGTCTAATGAACCAAGAGTATGCATTCAATGTGATCTCTTACTAATTATGAGTACTAAGGGTTTATTATCAAAAACACATAAACACCATATGAGAATTTATAGATTGACACACAAATTATTAGCACTACCAAAGGGGAAATGAAATAACTCACATGGTGATTATAATAACAAAGCACATCATAAACCATGGCATACATAAAGTATCAAATTTTTAATCAAATTAACCTATCAATGATGATCATTTAAACATGAAGATGAAACAAAATTAAAACACAAAAGAGACCCTTTTGTAAAAGATAGATTGTATTCATTAAAATAGTAAATGTTTTTATAATAATCAGTTTGGGCTGATTTTATAGTCTAGAGTGATGAATAAAATGCATGTGAAATCCTAGTGGTAATTAGATAAAACTTTCAACCAATTTTGGTCAACCTTATAATATAATATAGCTCTTCTTTATACATATAAAGATTAAGGCTCACCTATAAAAAGCATGAGGATACAATCCTAGGCCATGATGACCACTCATTATAGTTATAATTGTATTTCAAAATTTGAATAAAATAATCCCTAAAAACCCATAATAGATCTAAAAAATACCACAAATTGACATGAAGAGGTGGTTGAGAAGGATTGGCTCCTAACTAATTTGATTAAGAACTCCTAACCTCCAATGTGGTTGCCACTAGGTCAAACTTGTTATCCATCTTGTCTAAGTTTGTTGGAGGCTCCCTAAAGATTACCTTGGCTTGATTTGCCAGTCACTAAGAGATTTGGAAGGTTGATTCCATTAATTCTTGGACTCTAGAGACCTAGTTGATGTTTACTATAGACTAAGTTGATAAATCAAACACCACTCATGTTCCTTCCTAGTTTTCCTTGGCCACTCTGTCCCCTATAACTTGGTTAAAATGACCTAGGTGGACTCTAAATTCCCCTTGGTCAAAAAAGGTGCCATCTAGGTGGAATAACACATAAATATTGACCTATTTAAAGTAAGTAAATATATTTTTCTCTCCCTCTTCCAAGGGTCTTATTTTATTATGATCCAAGGCCAACCACTCCTCCATTACAACTCTCATTTTCTTAGCATATGTTTGGTAAAACACCAAGTTTGAGGTTGGCATTAGTTTAAGATCCAAGAACATACCCTTATTGACCACCACTTGCATCTT
Organism: Torreya grandis; assembly: GCA_037957365.1. NCBI lineage: Eukaryota > Viridiplantae > Streptophyta > Pinopsida > Cupressales > Taxaceae > Torreya > Torreya grandis. The sequence goes on from JARHVA010003647.1 coordinate 1,863,909, forward strand.
TTGGCATTTCCCTTTGATCTTTGTAATCCTCTTCATTTAGGCTTGCATCTATTAGATAAGTGTATTGGTCTTGGCTAGAGTCTCCATTACTTTCTTAAGGATTGATAAAAGTATTAGGAGGGTGTCCTTGACCTACCCAATTAGCCTAACTAGAAAAGTGCTCTTTATTTGGGCTTCCAGAGTCCAGACTTGGATCTACATGCCCTCAAGGATATTTTTAGACATATTAATGGTATCTCAAAATATATAGAGTGGGTCCTTAGCCATCCTCTCCTCCCTAATTTAAGTCCTCACCTTGGTGAGAAAGAATAAATGTTGATGGGTCTACCATATCACTAGGTTCCCCTTTTGGACAAGCCTCTGCACAAGCATTCTCTTCATGATTCTAAAGGCTTAATCAAAACTCCATTTCACATTAGGGTCATCTTGGATTTACATCTATGGAACTTATGACCACAAGACAATTCCTTGAGTTGTGAGAGGTGTGGCTAAAATGGTAGTGAAGGGTAGAGGACAAGATGGAGGGAATATGGAGGAAGTGGTGGGAGTGAAAGAGAAAAGGAGTAGAGGTGGAGAAGGAATGAGAGAGAAAAGAGGGAGAATGAAAGGGAGACTATTGGAACATCTCTACCTACCATTATTCTTGATTCAAGTTCACCTAAGGTAAAATTGACCCTAGGAATTTGTCATGGAACAATATGAAAAGATGATCTGCTTTAAGGCAAGTCTTATAGAGCCTTGGGTAATGGGGAGAGACGGCTGAGGAGATAGATTACAATATGTTGTTTCAGGGGTCAAAAGAGAAATTGAGGGTTGTGATAGAGATGTAGATATATTATAAGGCTTTTAGGTTGGAGATAGAATATGGGTTGCCTTTTATTTCTTCTTTGGTCTCTTTTCCATGTCAGCTTTAGCTATTGTAGTGGATGGTCTGATTGAGATGATAAAGGCCATAGGGTTTGATGGAAAAGGACTTCAAGCTGATGAGCAGAGTGTTAAACTAGCTGAATTAGGCCCTAAGAGGGTCCTTACTACAAGTGGTATGTTTTTGAAGGCTATATTTGTGCCTACTACTAAGGGCATGCCCAAAGGAGGCACTAGGAGATTATAGGTTATGAGATGGGAGGAGTGGAATGGAAAAAATAAGTACAGACACTCAAAATACCAAGGACAAATTTACTTGAGTGAAATATAGAGGGGGATTAATGGGGAGTAGATGAATCACCACTTGGGAAACCTATGCGGTTAGAGCAGAACTAGTGGGCACTAGAACTGGGAGTTAGAAAGTGATGAAAGTGATGAATGGAAGAGAAACAGGAGGAGATAGAGGAATGACTAAGGGATCCTATATGGGTTATTTTTAGGTGCCTCACTCTAGTTTCACTCTTGAAATACTGGCCAAATTAAATCATAGGGGTTATGGTGTCAATTTTTGAGCGAGATGCACTTGGGCTACCTAGCATCATGTAATTGAGGGCTATCTCTAATGCAACCTAGTTACTAGAGATAATAAGGGAGGTAAAAGAGGATATAATGCATGAGGATAAGATAAAGGAGATAGAGGTGGATCATAAGGAGTAAGAGTAGATTTTATAATTGAATATATATCTAGAGGTTGAGGTGGAGAAGGTGTTGGGATGCCTTGTAAGATCCTCCAAAATATGGTTAAATTTGTTAGAATCAAGTCCTCTATAGACCAAGTAATATTAGAAAGAGGCATGGAGGGGTGTCCTTGATCCTTATTTCCCTTATTATTCTTCTTATTTTATATTTGGGATAACACCTCTTGGTCATTGGTAGCATTCAAATAGAGTTCATCATCATCTTCATCCTAATGGGGATAGTTGGTGTTGAGGTAGGTTGATTATTTCTATAAATGAGCTTGGATTACCCTTTTAGGGTCCTATTACTAGACCTTGAACTTTGAAATGGTGAAAGAGTCACGTTTGGCTACCATATTCTATATTGAGGGGAAGGTCTTGTAGACATGATGATGTATGGTGATTAGGAAATGCAAGCATGCCTTTTATTAATGCTATAAATAAAACCTAAAAATGCCTTCCATCAGTTGATACGTGATCTATTTTATCCTAAGTGGTTAGGGACATAATATGGAAGGTGGAGGGGGTCTTTTAGGAAACCCATGATCAAAATCATAGTGTTATTCTTGTATATCTAGTAGTATTTTTTGGACATGATGAAATCTAGATTGGCCTTGAGATCTAGGGCATCAAAGCTTCATTAATGGCTAGGTAGACCACTAGGTATAAGTTCTCATAAATGTCTCAGATGTGATTATAGAATTGGTGGCCATACAAGTTATAAAAGACCATGTGGACCATCGAGCCCCCAAGAACCCATATAGGAAAGGCTAAAAGCTTGAAAGAAAATATCTCATAAACCATGTCTAGTAGGTAGCTCATCATATAGAATATGCCTCCAACTCAATCATTTTTTATGGCATGTAATAACTTGAAGTTTATCAATTCCCCCATATCTAGGACATCTAAATGTGTTAGAATCATGTGAATGGAAGAACATAGACTTCATTGATGTGCTCATAGTCCTATCCCATAAATAACTAGTTTAGTAGGATCATACCTACCTATACTTCCTCTTGGAGGGTATGGATAGGGTATGCATTAATATCTCCTTGTTAACCCATTTGGATTCAGGTTTTTCATCCCAGTCTTGGAGTACATCATAAATCTAGTAGGTGTTCATCTAGATTGACACTTTCACTACATCATAAGAGAAAGTTAAGTCTATGAGGGAGTAGCATGCATTGAAGGAATTCCTATATTTATCGATAACCTAGTGTCAATAATTGGGATAGCATACCTAGTCATTGACACCATCTTATATGTAGATGGATTTATGAAGGATGTCACTTAACAGGTTAGTGAAAGAGAATGCCTCTACTTTGATTATAGTTCGATGGAGTCTACACTTCTTATAATACCTAAGTTCATCCTTATACTTAGCCTAACTATCATCATTTTTGGTATAATCCTTGGGAACTTACTCAATAACTTTGAATATATCATTTTAGTCCTTATACTTAGTCAAGCTAGTAAGGAAGGTGGTGTCTCGGTACTCAATTTTGGCCTATAGGTTTGAGGAATAAGCAACCATTGGAGTAGGATGAGGTGTAATTATGAATATTTGAATATAGAAAGCATGGGATATAAGGGCTCTATAGATTTTTGAAAGTGTAGAGTTAGAGATTTAATCAAAGGTAAAAATGGTAACCATTAGCAATATTATGTTAGGCCTTTATAAGTACATGCATAGATCCCCTTTTATTGATGGCATTTGGTTTCTCACTTTTTTTGAATTTGAATTTGATTTGGTGGCTATATTTTATCTCTTTATTTCTACATCTAGAATTTAATTTGGATCCCATGATCCTCTGTTGCCAACTAGATATACCAATGGTGATGTGATGCTTTAAGACTATTCAATCATGTCCAACTTCCCATTCTATTAATGCATAGCACATGGTAGGCACATAGTCACATCTCTTAGATGTTTCTTGGCTAACTCTTACTTTTTTACTTGTGTCATCTACTCATTGGTCTTTTTAATGATGGTCATCACCTAGGCATGGATCCATACTCCACATCATTCCCATAGGCTAGGTGATGTGTCACAAAAGGACATGTGACACATTCTAATTAGTTCTTTAGTTTTATTTTCACTTTATTCATATCTTATTAGGGCCTTATGTGGCTTTTGTTTCATCTACACACTAGGTGACATGGTGATTTCTCATTTGGTTAGGCTCTATAGGGCTCTAACATATCTAATAGGTTTGGGGGACTATTCACTCTAATTCCTAGAAATGTCACACTTTTTTATTCAATTGGGTTCTCCCAAGCTCTAACATCTTTGATATGTATAAGGGAATGTCTATTATGACTCCTAGTGATGTGACACCTTCTCATTTTGTTGGGCTTTCTCAAGATTTAACATCTTTAATAGGTCCAGGGGACTAGTCACTCTGATTCCTAGTAACTTAGTGCCTTCTCATTTGGATAGGATCTCTTAGGCTCTAACATCTTTGATAGGTCCATGGGTTTAGCTTCTCTAATGCTTGGTTATATGGCACCTTCTCATTTATTGAATATATCCTAGGATCTAACATCTTTGATAGGTCTGGGAAATTATGCACTATGAATCCTAATAACATGGCACCCTCTCATTTGGCCAATTTCTCCTAGGATCTAACATCTCTAATAGGTCCAATGGATTGGCCACTATAACTCTAGGTGATGTGGTGCCTTCTTATTTGGTTGAGCTCTGCTAAGCTATTTCATCTCTAATAGGTTTAGGGGACTGGACATTCTAAATCCTAGTGATATGGCACCTTCTCATTTGGCTTTAACTCTTGGCAACATGGTACCTTCTAATTTAGTTGGGTTCTCCTGAGATCTGACATTTTTGATATGTACAGGTAATGACAACTCTTACTTGTTATGACATGACACCTTATCATTCAATTAGGCTCTCCTAGGCTCTAACATCTTTGATATATTTTTGGGACTGGCTGCTCTGACTTATGGTGACATGGCACCTCCTCATTCATTTGAGCTCTCTTAAGCTATGACATATTTGATAGGTCTAGGGGACTTGCTACTCTGACTATGGTGATGTGATGTTTTCTCATTTATACAAGCTCTCCCATGCTCTAACATCTTTGATAGGTCTGGGGTACTAACCACTTTAACTCCTGATGATGTGACACCTTCCCATTTGATCAAGATTTATTAAATTCACAAAATAATTAAATAAGAAAAATAAAAGGAATGTGATACATTAAAAATTACTTGTCATACACAAATATCTTATTTTTCCATGGAGGGCAATAGGTCCATTTCTCTAATAATGGAACTAGACTCTAGGAGATTTAATTGAAAATCAACCTTCAACATTAGCACCATGATTTGTAAAAATAACAAACACTCCTTAGTCTTAAATAGAAATAAAATAATCTTTTCGCTTCTTGGGAAAATTAAGGTAGTGCACATTTTGAATATTTGGGTAGGAATCACTAATGGGAATAAAAGAAAGGACCCTAAAGCTCTAGTTTATGATATTTTTAGAGGGATCCCCCATTTCAAAGAAAGGGGGTGTATTGGCCACAATAGTCTCTAGAGGAAATGTGGTGTAAAATAGGACAACATATTTGGATAAGATAGATAAGTCAAAGAATCCTATGAATAATAGGGAAGTGTCCTATAGAGAAGATAAATCCACATAGGTTTCTGAACATTCATAAAATTAGCTTGAAGCTAAAGTGTCAATGTTCTCAAGAAGATAAGACCCTAAAGAGATGATGAACTAGGTGTTGAACCTAGAACACATTTTTAAGCTAAGAAGCATTGAAGACTCCAAGAAGGTGGAGTTTTTAAAGATAAGGTTGTGTGATAGCACAACAATTTTTTAAAGAAATTTCCAATAGAGGAGTAGATGGAATGGTAAGAAAGAGGTGAAGTGTTAGGACTAGGTGGTCTCAAAATTTTGAAACTAAGTATTGCACAAAAAAGACTAGCTTGAGTGGTAGAGGATACTCAATGGCTTGAGGTGAAAGAGTGTAGAGGAAAGGATTTTCTCAAAAGGAAATTTTTAAGAGTAAATTTCATTTTAATGGTATAGAACTGTTCTGAGGGGAACAAAGATGAAAATATTTTTGCACAAACCTTAGAAGAAAATATCCTCATATACGATTGGGAAAACATAGTAGTTATTGATATTGAAGAAGAATAGACCCTAAATGATTTATATATTAGATAAGAGACTTAATTGAAGGAAACATAGACAACTGAAGCATCCAGAGATGGTGTAGAAGAGAATAATTAATAATAATATTTACTTTGTGTGCAATTTGAGGCTAGCAAAGCACCAAACATGATGCAGTTAGTAGAGGCACATATGTTTGAGGACACACCAAATGATAGATATTTGGAGCAAGTCCTAGTTAAAATTTGGAGTGTTACACAATATCATTGCATAAGCAGTAGAAACAAAGCATAATAAGCATGTCCATCAAGAAACATAGAGGTGAATGAGATAGGGAGGAGTGCAAGTTTATTTACATGATGCATAAGTTTGAAGCCTCAAAGGAGAAAGATGAATAAAATGTATCAACCCATAAATGAGCTTAAGTTATCTTGATTAAAAAAAGTACTATGCCAAGAAGTATAATAAGCGTGTGAAGTAGAGAAAGAAAGAATAATGATTGAAAATACTAGCTTGAGTGTGTAGAAGTAAGCTTTACACTAGAAGAAAATGCATGAAAATATGGGTAGAATGCACATAAAGAGAAGATATTCAATTGATAAGATAGAAGATAAGATAAATATGGAAGAAAAATGAGAACTCTATATTCCCATGAAGTCAATTATTGTCACACAAAGGTAACAATAAGAGAGAACTAGGTAAAATCCCACTTGTAGTAGTGAAAGATTCATAAGGGCATAGTATAAGGTGAGACATATACCTTAGAGGCAAAGGATAGAGATGTGTATGAAAGAGATTAATATGTAGGAGTTTTTTGTATAAGTGTTGAATATGAATGTACAAACATAGTTGTCCATAACATACTAGATATGTAAGATAGGGAAAATATTAAAGCTAATGTGAGTGAAATATTCACTAAAAAGGACATGGAGAATCTACTATAGTAAATAAGTATAGTAACCAATAATCAGCTTAAATATAATGAAATAAAGAGAGCTCAAGGAGGAGCAATTTATCTTAACATTGGTCTAAGTGCATAGAGCTTAGAATGAAACAATAGAGAAGTAAATAAAGGAACTAAGAGGAATGGGTGTCATTGGACCCCATAATGTTTTATATGTCATTGAAGGCATCAAGAAGATTGATGGTAGTAATTTTACCACACCAACATATTCATCTAAGGATATGAAGAGAAGGAAGAGAGTTCACATAGAGGAAGGATGGATGGAAGTGAATCATAAGGGTGTCAAAAATCTTGACAAAGGTGGATGATCAAAGGTGATTATAGACCCATAAGAGTGAATAAAGATCAGTTGGAGAAAAAGTATGTAGAGGAGCCTTGTATGGTGCATAATTAGTATAAGTGGGTGAATACCTACAAGATGATCAAAGGTGGGTGAATACCTACAAGATGCAGAAAGAGGAGAGGAAATAGGAAAAGTAATAAATAAGAGGGGAAATATGGGAAGAAGTGGAAAAAATATGACCTATCAAAGTGCAAATCAAGAAGAGGATAAATAATCACCAAGTGAGCCTTCTCAGGTGCCACAATATTTTTTGGAGAAAACCATGGTCTAGGTAGAAAACCAAAAGGGTTCTTTGACCACTCAAGCATTAATTTTGATCAATTGAGTTCACATTTCAAATTATTTTGTAATTTTGATGCAAGATTATATCAAAAAAATGGTAATATTAGATTAACCCAAAAATAGAGTTGAGGCATTCAGGAAATAATCCATCTTTATCAACATGTGGTCGTATAGCACAATAGTTTGAGTCTTTCATTACTATGAAGTAGTCCATGTACATAGAAGGAAATGTGTCTGAGATTTTTGCATAATTATGACAAATAAATGGGTTATAATTTTGATCAAGGCATGGAGTGTCCAAGGGGAACCTTGCACAAAGACTAAAAAAATGTGATAAAAGGTAAAACCAAATAAAAATCAAAGCTTATGTGAGAGTGCACATCTAGATATTTATGGACTTAGTGCCTAAATACAAAAATTCATATAACATTTTTTATCTAATTGGTGTGACATGAAGATAAAGAATTTTGAAACCTGAGACAAGGATAGGCTTGCACATAACTTGGGAACAAAATTTGAACTTACAAAAGAAGTGCCAAAGGTTGGAAGCATATAATGAAAATAAATAGGTCTTTACAAAAGTGCACCTAAGTATATATAAAACTATTAATAAAATAAAAATATTCTTGTTTTGCAAAGGTAGGGTTACATGAAGGAAATAAGATGAGCCTGATGTGCAAATGAAGAGTGTGTTAGAGTGTAATTATTTTAGGTATAGACAATAGTCATAAATTTTTGAGTTATGGGTTTACATGAGGATTTGTAAGGTGTTAGTTGTGAAAATATGTTGGAATTTTAGATCAATGTGGGCAACTAAATTCATTTGTAAATAGTGTTAGGCACCAAAAAACCCTCATGATTATTAAATGACATATGCATAAATAGTTGTGTAAAAATAGAGAAAAACGTGAAAAGATGGTTGGTTTAGGTAAAGGACATAATCCAAATATATTAGTTTCATATTTGAATACAACATAAAATAAAGACACATGGAGTGTATGGTGATCCATCTAGGACTATTAGATATTGTATAAAATATAATAAAGTGCAGATGATAAGAATCAGAAACTTTTATCCATGATCTACTTAGGGACTAATTATGATAGATGGTATGATTTAAATATAGACCTAAAGATCTAATTGTAAGAAGGTAAAAAATGAGGCTAAGGCATTAATTAAGGTTGTTAGACTAACAAGGCTAGAGATAGAGGTGTCAATCCAACATTTGGAGAGAACTTCACCCACCTAGGAAAAATATGTTGAATTATAGATTGAGGGTAGAGAGACAACTCAAATAAGTCCTATAGTATTAGTGTGCATTGATATATTATATATTCCATCATTTTAAATCGAAACTTGCATGTATCATCTTGACCCAAGAATAGCCTATAGCTAGCATCAAGTATATAGAGAGAGTGAAATCCAAGTCTGAGGACTAGATAGAGATGAGGATTCCATTTTAAAGCTAAAAAACTAAAAATATATTATAATTCATGGGGTTAATGAGTGATAAGGCATGGGTTTGATTCCTCTTCATAATGTAAATCCCTGTAGGATACATTATGTAAGACATCCTTTTATCAGGACCCCTAGCCATGTCCACATTAGTTTGATATTAGGGATAGGTTATGGATTTGGGAGAGGAATGGAATAAGACCAGTAGATTCCAAACATGAGGGAGCTAGTAGTAATACATTCTCCACTTAACATTGGGTAGCAAGAGAAGGAGCGAAGAAGAAAACTAGGAGGTTGAGTTATGTAGGATCATAAATGGATTAACGACATTAGTTTATTAATTCTATAGTACCTATATAGGATCATGACAATAATAAGTGTGTAAATTTTTTGGGTGAGGAATAATCTATGATAGGAGAGTGGAAAAGAGTGATGCCTAGTGAGAAGGTTGAAGTGTACATCTCGAGAACACACAATGATATTAATAGATAAATTTATTAGGATTGAATATACACATGATGTGATATGAATGTATTTTTATGTCATAGAAGGGATATGAGTAGAAATTTATGACATATCATTGATCATGAGGATGTATGTGTGAAGATGATAAAAAGGACACATCATCAAACTAGAAACATTGGGTAGGTGTACAAAGTTTTTATCTATTGTTCATAGTGGGTAGAGAATAATAAATTCATAAAATGGATTAATATAAATAAAGGGTAAGGAGTGACTCAATGTCACAAATTGAGATGATGATAGAGGAGATAGTTGTTAGAGTAGATGCATTGAGGAAGAGGATAATACAAGTGGAGAAAAGATCTAGGTAAAAAAATCCCATGAATAATTAGGGAGTTACTTGCATAAAATATAAACTCTAAGAGGTTTTTAAGTATATAAAAATTTATCTTGAATTTGAAGCTTCAAATTTATCATGAATAAAAGATCCTAAAGAGATGATGAATTGGATGTTGAACCTAGATCATTGTTTTTCACTAAGATTAATTAAATCATCTAAAAAGGTGTATTTTTCACAAATAATTTTGTGTGATAGCATAGTAGAGTGTGTTATATATCTAAAAAATAAGAGGATATAGAAGGGAAAGCAAGACATGAATTATTTGGACCAATTGGTATCAAAACTATTAAACCATGTAGTGTGCCCAGAAAAACAATGTGAGTGGTAAAGAAGACTCAATGGATTGAGGTGAAAGGGCACATAGGAAAGGATTATCTTAACAATAAATGTTAAATATGAGATCCCATTTGAATGGCATACAATTGATTTTAGGAGTAGAAAATAGAAAATGTTTTTCTATGAACGTTAGAATATGAGATCCTCATAGAGGATTGGGATGATGTATTAGTCATCAAGCCTAAATAAGGAAAAGCCCTAGATGATTTTTGGCCTAAATAATATAATTCCCTAAAGGAATCACAAATATAATAAGTATCTAAACATTTTTTAGAAGATACGAATGAATAATAAGAGTTGTCTTGTGTGCAACTAGAGGTTGGCAAAGTGCCAAATGTAAGGTAGCTAGGGGAAATGTAAATGTCTAAGGATGCACCAAAGGAGGGATATCTAGAGAAATTGATAGTTTAAATGGAGATTTATAATCAAGATCATTATGTAAACAAAAATGATAGATCATAAGATACATACCCATTAGGAGGAATAGAGGTGAAGAAGAAAGAGAGGAGTGTAGGTTTGGTTTCATGAGGAAAATGTTTGAATCCTCAAGTGAGAAGGATGAAGAGAAGGTATCAACCTAAAATTGAGCCTAATTTATCTCAAGGAAAATAAATTACCACACTAGGAATTAGAAGAAAATTTTAAAGGAGGAAAACTAATGTTGGAAAAGACCAACTTGAGTTTGCAGATGATACCACACTATAAGAATGATATACATGAGAATATGGGAGCAATGTGTAAGATGATAATATCCTTAATAGAGATTATATAAGAGAATATAAGGAAATAAATAATAATGGAATACTATATTTTTATGAATTCAAACATTTTTATACTAAAATAACAAGAAGTGAAAACTGATAATAAGTACATTTTCAATAGTATGCAAGGGGAAATGGAGATAAAAAGGTGAGACATCTACCATAGAGGCAAAGTATGGAGATGTTTAGGAAAGAGTGTGAGATGAAATATTTGCATGCATAAGTGTTGGGGAATAATTTAAGAACATTTGTATACATAATTTACCAAATACACAAGAGAATGAAAAGAGTGAAGCAATAAATCAACTTAAAGATAATGAGATCACAATATTTATTATGCAATACATGGAGAAGCTACTATAAGAAATAATAAAATTAGATAGAAATCAACCAAATATTATGAGATAAAGAGATATAAAGGAGGATAAACTAATTTTAACATTTTTATACGTGCACATAGCTAAGTTTACAACAAATAAGAAGTGGATAAAGTAATAATGAGGAATGGGTGTCATTAGACCTCATATTGTTTTGTATGCAATTGAAGGCATTGATGAGAGTGAGGGTTGGGATTACCATGTCAACATATTCAAGTGAAGATATGAATCAAAAGAAGAGAGTGCACATAAAATAAGGATGGACATAAGTGCACCATAAGGGTGTCAAAAACCATTGATAGAGGTGGATAGATAGAGGTGGGCAAAGACCCACAAGAGAAAAGAAACTATACAAGAGAGTGAAAGTGTGTAGAGGATCCTTGTATGGTATGCACATGAGTAGAAGTGTTATAAACACTAGGTAGAGGTGGATATTCAAATGTTGGTGCAGACCCATGAGAGGGAGAATGATAATAGAAAAGAGGAAGGGGGAGAAAGAAGAGGAGAAAATATGTGAGGATGTGGATAAACTATGACCCAGCCAAGTATAGTTCAAAAAGGGGAGAAAGAATCCCCAAGTGAGACTTCTCAAGTACAAAAATAGGGTTTTTATAACACCATGGTCTAGGAAACCAACCAAAAGGGTGGATCTACCACTCCAACCATACTTTTGAGTAGGATCTAAATTTTAAATTACCTAGGAAGTTTTATATAGAAACTTCCTAGGTAAAATGTAAATCTTGCATCAACCCAAAAATAGATTTGAGTCATTCAAAAAATAATCTATCTTTATTGTCCTACAAAGAATAAAAAAATATTCTTGGTACATATATTTCAAGGTGCACTAAATAACTACGTTGGTCCTAATTTTTTAAGGAATGACACATTAGTGCATAATTATTTGAAGCACAAATAATGGTCGCAAGTTTTGGAGTTGTGGGTTCATATAGATATTTATAAGGTATGTAATTGTGTAATGATTTTATAAGTGTGAAGTATTATAAGAAACAACATGAATTTTAAAATAATGCATTTAGTCATCAAGTAACCCTTATGAGCATTAGATGATATAGTGTAAAGAGTCACCTAAAAACATAAATAAGAACATAGATACAATTGATGTAAGGTAAGGACACAATCCAAATTAGAGTAGTTGTATATTTAAATAAAAAAATATGATCAAGCCACATGGATCATATGATGATATAATTAATATTGTTAGATATTTCATTAAATACAAGTACAGATGGTTGGAATTTGAAACATTTATCCATGATTTGCATATAGATTCATTCTAATAGGTTCTTAGGATTGAGCCACTAAACTATAGATATTTTTAAAAAATGTAGGAAATAAGGTTGAGGTATTAATGAGGGTTATTGGAATAGTAAGGATATAGATAGAGGTTTCGGTCTAGCATTTAGAGTGAGCTTCTTTGGCTCAGGAAAACTTTTGAAAATTTAGTTAAAGTTTAGAGAGATCTCAAACAAGGCTTATAACCTTAGTGTACATAGATATTTTATATACTTTATCATTTTAAATTTACACTTTCATATATCAATACAATCAAATAAAAACATGAAGATAGTGATAAGTATAGATAATGAGGTCAATATTTGAAGACTAGATAGATCTTAGGGCCCCATTGTAAATCTAAGAAGATACAAATATCATGTAACATATGAGGTTAATCAATGATAATACAAGGGTTTGATTCTAATGTGTAGTTTAAATCGTAATAGGTTTCATGGTGCAATTCATCCCTTCACTATGACCCCTATCCATGTCTAAAAAAATAATTCTTGCAATATTCATATGATTCCACTTATCAGTATCATCTGCCTTCACCAACACTTACTAATATCATTTGCCTTTACTGACAATGTCCCAGTTTATCCAAATGCCTATTTCTAAAATTCAAAACCCTTCCCTTAGGTCATCCATATGTTTTTCATTACAATTACATAGGTAAATTACCTAAAGATTCATCTATTTATAAATATCAATCCTAAGGTTATACCTATCTATCTAAATCCCCCTCACATGAACAATCCATAATCCAAGTCTAAAAACATAAAGCAAAGTCAAAGTTATTTATTTTAAAGTGTATAAAGCCAAAATAGTTGCATACATTCTATCAAATAATTATTTATCACACATACACAAGTGGGATAACTATGTGTAATTTGAGCCATTTTCATAGTATTAGAATTCAAGCAACACTCAACCACTTAATAGATTGTGATTATGGTTGTCCAACCCATTTTTATAAGCCAAAAAAAGTGTAAAAATGGAATCTAGGGTTTCAATGTGAATGAAGAAAAATCTAAATTTTCAAAAATTACTAAACATATAAAATCACATATAAAACATCTTAACAAGAAGGTGTAGCACCTATGGTAGAATAAATTATAAAAATATAGAAGACAATTTTATCATGAAGATACAAATATCTTGTAACCTATGAGGTTAATAAATGACAATATAAGGGTTTGATTTTGATGTGTAGTTTAAATATTTATAGGGTTCATGGTGTAATTAATCCCTTCGCTATGATCCCTATCCGTGTCTACATAAATAATTCTTGTAATAGTCAGATGATACCACTTATCAGTATCATTTGCCTTCACTAACACTTACTAGTATCATTTGCCTTTACTAACAATGTCCCAATTTCTCCAAATTCCTATTTATAAAATTCAAAACCCTTCCCTTAGGTCATCCATATGTTTTTCATTGTGGTTACATAGGTAAATTACCCAAAGAGTCATCTATTTATAAACAACAATCCTAAGGTTATACCTATCTATCTAAAACCCCCTCAAATGAACAATCCATAAGCCAAGTCTAAAAACATAAAGCAAAGTCAAAGTTATATATTTTAAAGTGTATAAAGCTAAAATATTTGAATACATTCTATCAAATCATTATTTATCACACATACACATGTGGGATAACTGTGTGCAATTTGAGCCATTTTCATAGAATTAGAATTCAAGCAACACTCATCCACTTAACAGATTGTGGTTATGGTTGTCCAACCCATTTTTATAAGCCAAACAAAGTGTAAAAATGGAATCTATGGTTTCAATGTGAATGAAGACAAATCTAAATTTTCACAAATTAATAAACATCTAAAATCACATAGAAAACATATTAACAAGAAGATGTAGCACCCATGGTAGAACAAATTATAAAAATATAGAAGACAATTTTAGCATGAAGAGGACATATTCGATAACCACATGAATCTAAGAATAATTAGAGGAATTTTAGCATATTATGATATCCAATATCTTCAGTCAAGTGACCATATATCCATTTTAGGCTATATTAGACAACTATTCATAGACATTGATCAAAATAAAACATGAACAAGATAAGTGCCCTATCTTATTTCCATTTATATAAATAGTAAACTCAATATAAATATGATTTTCACTTTAGATATACATAATTTAGGATATATCTTTTACCATTTTACCTATTAATGTTTTAGCTTTATCAGATCACTAAATCCTAAATACGCTAAACATTCTAGTGAGCCAAACCTTTTATCAAGTGTAAAAAACCCCAGGGTTTCATTCTACCATATTAAATTTTAAAATTTTTGCATGAGGGTTTTATATTTGATTATTTATTTACAATTATTCATATAAAAAAATCATGGCTTTAATGGATATACATAGTTTATACCTTCTGATTCAATCTATGATTTTCATCATTACATGTTTTTTCCCTAAAATATGTAATATCTTTCACAACCATGTAATGAAATGGGTCAAGCTCATGTATAATAAAATTAAGGCTGAAATTAATGATGAATAATATATATCTATCCTTAATAACTATTATTTTATAAATATATGATTTAAGATGCTTCTGGTCACCACTTGATATCAAAAGGCATGTAAGACTCCTTTCATTCATCCTCCCCCTAAACCTCAATGTAGTGTTAGATACCATCCTACCCCCATCTTTTTTACTAGGCTTATATTGAAATTTATGGTCCATGCTATCATAATAAGAGGTAAGGTGTCTCATCATGCATGGAATAATATAGGTAATCAAAATGTCCCTTATCATCCCCCTCCACCTTTCATGATGCCAACTAATCTAACTAAAATGTATGATATCATTGATCAATGTAATAATACCAAGATATGATCTCCATAATAGAGTTACTCAAGAGTTCAACTATCTACAAGGATATTATATATGCAATATTATTTGACACAACTCCACAAAATGATACAAAATTAACTTTTTTTTCATCCACCATCAATACACTAAATAATAGTGAAGACATGATATATTTTGAGAAGGAATACTTCCCTACTCAACATACTATAGATCGAAATATCTCATTGTTAATTTAAGTGAAATTATTAAATAAGGGAGCAAAACATATCTTAATAGATAATGGATCAGATTGAATATTTGTAACATAATATTTTTAAAAACATTGGCTATTTTAATATAATTTTGGTTTTAGTTATCTAAATATAAAAAAAGTATAAAATATTCAAATTTCATAAGATATAATAGTCCACATACAAGTCTAAGTATAACTAGTAAAGTATCACTAATTTAGTGCATTTTACTATTTATAGAAATGACCTAGCAACATTGGGTACTTATCTTGTTTATATTTTTTTATGGTATATCATAAGGTACACTCATTAGCATAGGTATATAATGGTTATGTGGTCACTCATATCTATAAATAGTGTTTGTGCCTAATGAGATGAGTCTAGTGCTTCCTAGATGCCCATGGTAGGATGAAAGCATGTATTAAGGACAAGAACCATTTAGGAGATTTAAATAAGTCTATGATATTGTGGATTTATGTGTTTATTTGTAACTTATTCATTTATTTTTAAACCTTTGATCTTGTGTAGATAGATTTAATTTACTTATCCTTTCTTAAAAACCCTATATTGTACTTGGATACCAATTTGACCTTTAAAAATGGGTTAGAAAGGAAGGTTGAGATGATCTCAACCACCCCCTTACTAAAAATATAATTATTTTCTACATTATTTAAGTGAGCTTAAACTATACAAAGTTCTCCCATCTAGTTGACTATGTGTAATTAGTGTGATTCTAACATGAAGTGTAATCTTAAGTATTGATCTCAACACTTAAAACCCTATGATTTTTACCTTGGAATGATATTAAAACTTGGTTTGAGTCCTTTTACTTTGAATGGATTCAAATTTTTAATATTTAGGGTAGTTTCTCTCAATGTGTAAATGACTAGTAGATGGTTTATTGATAAGTGCACTAAAGAAATAATCTTAGGATTACTTTGTATAAATAGCTGACTCTTTGGATGAATTCCCTTGGAACCAAAATGTGAAACATACATGCCAACACATGTGAAGGATTTTAGTTTAGTAAAACAACTATTAAAGGGTGATCTAATATACACAGGTTAAGTGGATGGATCTAGCATGATGGAGCCATTTGAGGAAGATCAGAGATGTCTAGAAAGTAAGAAACAATGATTTGATATTTAAGACATAATTTGAGTATGATAATAATTTGTTCAATAAAAATATTAGGGGAATCATGTGTATTAATAATGATATTTTAATAAATTTAGGACCATAAAAGAGTGAATGGATAAGACAGAGCATGAAAAAGAGTTAATTATGTATGCACAAATGAAGTATACCAAGGTTTAGTTGAAACTGACATTTTCAAGTGTATAATACCAAATGTGAGTGTCTACATTTTTCCCCTTTTTATTATATTAATTTAATTACAAGATTAAAAAGATAGAAGGTGATTATTGAGTATTCAAGTATGTGTTTATTGCTTTTTTTTGCTCCATTAATAACCTACAATGAAACATGTAGAAATATGTTTTCCCAAATGATATAAAATATAAAGTAAAAACATTAAACATATTTCAAATTGAAATAATGCGTAATGAATGAACTTGTATGCATGTGAACCAAGTTTCATTTAGGAGATGGTGGAGAATAGGGTGATCATTTCCCTTGGAGAGCATTGTCAAAACCATGGTTGATTGACTATGCCTCAACCCTCCTAGGAGATAAATATGTGCTTAAAATGGAGATCACATAAAACCTCAACAAAACTAGTAATTATATTTTATGAGAATGGGACCCATCATGGACTACTATCAAATATGAGTATTTAAGAGTCTACAAATCAGAGAATCTAAGTTGGAGTAATTTTTTGGAATCATCCACTAAAGATGGATTATATGATTCAATTTGATTATATGCATATATGTGAGTAAGTCTAAGTAATTTATTTAATATAATATGTCACATATGCCCTACATATTCCCCCTAATCTAGTAATTTGTGTAAATTAGGTAATATAAATTGGATAAAATATCATGATATTTGAAAACTATTAGCATATGTTATGAATATGTCTCTAATATGATAACCTATGTAATAAAAGTCCTTTATTCTATGGAATAATATCATGGAATCAATCAAATTTAACTCATAATCCTAATAAATTTCTGACATATGTCATGCACATACCTCCAAACTGTGTTATTTTTTCATAATGTGCATACACCCTATAATAACGTGTAAACAAGTGCCAATATGTTGTAATTTATGCTAAAAACCTATTTTTTTATGCCCAAACTCTAAATATATATTTGAAAATAGATTAGTCTATAATACAAGCCACTACATATGCCCCAATGTTGAGGTGAGGAATGTAGCATGTAAATTAATTGACTTAAAATAAAAGATTTATACACATCATGTTATATAGGAAAAGATATGTGCATGTGAATCATGTACTAACATGAGTAGAGTATTATCATCTAATCATATATGCAACATGTATCAAAAGGCATAAAAAATTCATGTCAAGATAGGTTTAACATTGAGAAATAGAATGAATAGTCACAAAGTACATAAATTTAGATTAATAACTACGTAAAATGTGCATGGTATTTATCATGGAT
This sequence comes from Torreya grandis, assembly GCA_037957365.1. Taxonomy (NCBI): domain Eukaryota; kingdom Viridiplantae; phylum Streptophyta; class Pinopsida; order Cupressales; family Taxaceae; genus Torreya; species Torreya grandis. Next base: position 1,881,998 of record JARHVA010003647.1, read on the forward strand.
ACACAACATCTCAAGCTTAACATATAATCTTAGATGTATCCACACAAAACACATAGTCATAGAGTCACATAATGTCATGGCCATGATGCAAATAAGCAATAATAGAAACACATGTAAAAATATATAATGTCAAATAGAGAAAAGAGTCACACATAAATTAATCATGAATAAATAGATTTACGTAGTGACATGCAAAAAAGGAGATATATATAGAAAGAGGCAAACATAAAAGGAGTCGCAAAAAAAACACCCAATGTCACGTACATTCATAGAGAACAAATGATTAACACAATGTAATAAACAAGAAATAGTCACACCAAGTAACACACAACAACATTGATCATGCATAGAAAAACAATTTTAATCTACACACTCAATGTATGGCATTATTGCATATATAAAAATATAGTATCCATAGAAATAATAGTGTAATTAGTATGAGAAAGAGTAAGAGCAATCCATGTATAATCACTATCAAATAACTTAATCTGATCAATTGGAATGGTCATATAAATATATAACTTGTGTAAATTTTACCAAAACCATGTCATTGTAATAAATGGAGCTCTTGGATGCATTGAAATTTTACATATGTGTGTCCATGTCATATAAAACATATATGTCCTCCATCTCACTCATGTATACTATGAAACACATGTGCATATAAAATTATATGTATAGTCTAACATATTGATAAATTATACGTAAATCATGTAAAATAGAAATACATGTCATGCATATGTCCTAGTTTTTTTAGTTTTTAAATTTAAATGTTTTTTTTTTAATTTCTGAAAAAAATACATGTTTTTGTATTTTTATAATTATGTGAAGCTAACCAATGATCCCAAAATGGGACATTAATATGTATTTCCTATTTCAAACCTAGTTAATGTTACCCATCATGCGAAAATAGTTACACATGTATACATATCATAATCTAATAGGTAATATCATGTTGTTACATATCCATCATTTTCATCATAAACCATTACATTATGTGTATGCTACATAAGATAGTGACCATAGTATTTTATGGAGTTTAATGTATATTATGATAATGTGCCCATGTTCATTGTGTAATATGCAAAGGATACTATATAAATAGCTCAAAGTGTAATGGATTAAGTGATATTAAGTTGTTATATAATTGACCTTTGATGTAATCAACATTAAAATAGTGGTCATCTATAAAAGTTACTTAACTTATTCTAAACTATCTGCATATAATGAACTTGAATAGGTTGATTAAATTATTATGGTGATGGTGGAGGTGGAGGAGGAAACGTATTTAGATTAATAGGATACTCATATAGTATGCTTTGAATTATAATCACTCTAATTCCATGTATATATTTCACACCTTTGTGTATTGAAGATTATATTCCATGGATCATATGAATCAAATGGTATCCTCACAACATTTAAATTGCCCTGAACTTGATAAGACTAATAATAAATTATCGACTAAGGTAGGACCCACTTTAAATTTTAGTTCAATGCTCCCAAAATGGTTTTTTTGTCTATTTAATCTCTTAAATATATTGGTTTTAATGATACAATCTTCTTGTATATATCCAAGACTAGTAAAAAGTGTCATAGTGAAAAAAAACACTTGAATAATTATCTAGCATGACATTGTGTATAGGTTTGAATCAATATAAGCATGCACAAATAATTCCACATCAAAATATTCATCATCAATAACATCATAGTCATTGAATGTGAAGTAGGTTTATGTATGTGTATACTCTAAAGTGTTCCAATAATACCATCTACAATACTCTCCTCCTTAGTCCTATAACTTCAAGAAGATATATTTGGATGTGCATTATATTTCATATGCACCTCATTAGATTAGGATGTGCATTATATGTTATATGCAACTAATGCATAGAGTTAGTATCTTGTGCCATGATTTGGAAAAAGATCAAAAAATATTTTCAGCTTAGCATTATCATTAGGATGTGTCCTTGAATCATTTTTAGGTGCATTAATATCCATAAATTTGTCATCTATCAAATATTATATCTTACGACAAAAAATTATGTATTTATTATATGAATTTTCTATGTATATATGATAATAAAAACATGCATTACTATAAAATCCCTTATATGGAGGATTACTCATATCAATCTCTTTTTTTCAAGGGGGATATATTAGGTTTTACTCAAGTAGGTTATATAGTATTTTATGAGGAGGTTATAGTAACTATGTAAAGGACAAGTCAATCAGTTGGCTATGAGATTTCATTAATTATCTTTTTGGATCATTCTTGGTATCATTCACTTTGGATTTTAAATATGATTTACTTGTAATATTTTCATTATAAGTGGTTGGAGGGTTAGATTTATACTTTATCTTATTAATAGCAATGAACTTAACTTCACAATACTTGACCATATGGTACGAGTCATCAAAGGATTTAAATCATTTGAACATAATGGATTCATGTAGTGGGAGAGAGATATTTTCTTGAATATCTCTTGAAAAAAATTATCAACTATTGGATTTTTCATCTGAGAGAGAGTGGTCTTATAATGGAGCACATAATCACTAATGATCTCATTGTATCCTTTCTTAAGTTTTGTACATTAAGCATAGGACATCTTCTCATTGATATTAATTGAAATATATACTAAAATTTGATTAGCCAAAGGATTGAAGGCATGAACTAAACATAAATAGAGGTCATAAAAATATAATGTTTAGTTATTAAGACTCTTTAAACAAATAATTTAATAACTTTTTATTGGACACATAATCCAAACATAAAAAAGCTCAAAGATTTTGTTCTTGATCACCCTTACCATCATATAATGTGAGCTTCGAAGAAATATTGTAGGTAAGGATAAACTGAGATAATAAATTCCAATTGATTATGTAATAGTGCATGATAACTAGTGGCATGGCCTATTCTAGAAGAACCCTTTTTTAATTTTAAACCCTTCAATTAAAGGTCAAGCACTGATTGCATAAGAGTCTGAGCATTGGACATTGCAAACTATGTAACAATGGATGGTGTGACATGAGTATCACCCTATAAAGTATGAAAGTATTATGTGTAGAGAGAGTCATAGTAATCTATGGAGAACCTTATTTTCCACCACACCATGGGTGGGAATCACATGTTTAGCCATAGGTGTATACATCATAATATAAGTAGTAGTAGTAGTAGTAGTAGTAATATGAACACCTATTATAGGGTCAATACCTCCAAAAGGTATATTAATATTAGTAAGTAGGTCATGTTATTGTTCCTTATATGTGACAACCTTAGCATTGTTTATATTCTTAAATTCTAAGATTATTTTCAAGACCTATTTATATATCATGATGTTGCATATGGTTTCATTGTCAAAATTTAGAAAGACTAGAAACTTTTTTATGGTCTAAACCATTAAGGTCATCAGGATGTATTTTATATTAGAATTCATGACTATCTTGGTTAACATCTTCTAGACTAGGAATTTGATCATTAACAATATGTTCCTCTACTTTTATGTGTTCATTAATTACATATGCATCAAAAGAAGAAGAAGAAGAAGGAATGTTTATATTGGTTATTTTAGCCATTTTATATTAAGCCAAAAGAATCCAATTAAACCCAATTTCAACACCACTTAAACTATAACTTCACCTTAGAGGGACAATTTCAATATGGTCTCTATTCATAAATTAGATAAGAACATTAAAGGCTTTGAAAATGTTCCTAGTCAAGTGCTAGGATCAATTACTTTGGATGTCAAAGTGGGCCCTAAGACATTATTCACTATATTTCACATGATGCCAAATCATTTTCATTATAACCTATTCTTAAGTATATCATGTATTCATGAAATGTACCACATAACTTATATTGGTGCTTAAATTCTGTCCATAATGGATGTTTATACATGTCTTATGCATTATAAACCTTTTGAGTTTTACAAAGTTGTAGAACCTAGTGATGGATGTAGTTTATAATTTGTTTTTTTCAGTATACCATAATACCTCCATCAAAAATAATACCACCTAAAAAGATACATGCATATGAATTTGTTGAGTCAAGAAAATATAATGAAAAGGAACTAACACCAGATACATCAATGAAATAATAAATAGTAAAGTACACACAAGAAGTGAATATACCAAATCTTCCTTTATTAGTCAATTCTAAGAATCCAAATCATATATTCATGGAAGAAGATGATACTAATGATGATGAGTATGAAGTTCCAATTAACATAGTTGAGTATTTATCTCATCTCAACTTTACACTAAATGGTTCAAGATAATATTGAGATGATTCAAAATTGGTAATCAATAACAAAATGGATAAAATAAAGGTACCCCTTCTAAACCCTCATTATCATACAAATGAAAACAATTATTGAAATATTATTAATTCATGACAAGATACTTCAATGATAAGCTCCCTATTGAGAGAGTGCTTTGTAAAATCTATCATGAGTAGAAAATAAGAGGCACAACACATTGAATAATGCATCAAAGGTGAATAATAAGCAATTATGACCAATTTAGTGAATAGTGTAGACCTCATGGATACATGACCTATTATCAAATTATAGAATACTAGTGCACAAGATAAACTAAGAAAAACGTTATAAATAATACTTGATAATAATTTGATTTCTCTAATTACCACTTGACATATAGTTTTGGGTCAATTATCACATCAAGAGGGGAAATACTTATATGGTTATCATGGAATAATAAATCATGAAATAGATACTTGTGTTGAATTACATCAAAATATTTAGATATTTAATTCTCAATGAATCATCATGCTAAGTCATATTTAATAAAATATTCCATAACATTTTTTAAAAGACTTTATACATGAACCAAACACAAAGAGTAAAAATATCTATGAACTGACCCATTACCTATTCATGAATATATTTAGGGTAATTATTGACTATATATTCAAATAAATAAAGAATAAGGGAAATACATGCATCATTCTATTTCTAAAATAATTGGGTCATAGGATAGAGGAATCACAACACACTATACATTGTGATGGATTGATAATGCATGCTACATTACCAATTGCTTGTGGGCCAAAGGTTTTGGGTACCTTGATATTTGTGATACAAAATAGAGAACAATTACATGCTACGCTTTGATATAAATGGTTACAACATATGTAAGCTACATTCGATATTCCAAATAAATGTAGTGCATTCTTATTCAATGATAATATAATAAATTTTGGTTGATGAAAACAAAAAGTATAAATATATAAAAGACTTAGGGATAAGTGAGATGGTATTATTTCATAAAATAGAGAATGGAACATCATATATAGTGGAATAAAATACAATACATATGCATAATATTTGATAAAGATAAAAAGGAAAGATAAAGATGATTCATGTATAGAGGTATGATGTTGACATATGGGCTCTTGATGACATATTCTATCTAGAATTACACACATTATCACTAGAGTCTCCATACAAATTTGTTCATCCCTTGGATTTCATCTTAAGCCTCTGAGGTTCACATAATTAAAATCAAACAATTTGAACAAATATATATATATATATATATATATATATATATATATATATATTCATCAAAATAAAAATTAAGATCTAAGCATGGCATGGATTCCTACTTAATATGATTAACTTATGTTATTTGTCATATAAAATATAGATTACATATCCATTCCATAAGGATATGTTTTTCATGGTATACATGAGTGAGATGCAAGGCATACAAGTTATATATGATACATGGATATTCAAATGCAAGGAATTCCTATTCCAAGGGGTTACCTTTTTACAATAGGGGTATGCCTACACTGGGGCATATTGGTACACTATACATGTTCTATTTTTATATAGTTGCATTTATCATATTGAGTTACTTATATTTTTTACACATGAAATGCTCTTGTGTATACTATATAGAGTAATATTTATGGATAACATATTTTTATCTTTGATTATGACATGGATTGATTGTTTACACTATATTTAATTATTATATGTAGGTTTGGTGTTGACTATTACATTATGTGAACCTTGATTGTGCAATTCATTATGTGATGATTTTTGTGTGGGACATTATGTGTTATATAGTGTGCCTCCATGAGTCACTATTGATGATTTTTACATTCTATTACATTGAATGATATCTTACATGTTTATATTATTTCATTGATTGTGTATTGTCACATTGTGTAATAGTTGTGTCAAGGATCATCTAGTTCATGTCATGGCCATATGGTCTATGTTGGGTTAGATTTGAGTTAGAGTGTGTCATGTCTTGAGTTTTTATGTCCATCATGATAAAGAAATTTTGTGCATATGTGTTTATGTATCTACATGAATATTTATATTTTGGTGATGTGATTGATACCACACATTATTCTCATTATGAGTGATGGAATGATTTATATCATGCATATTTTTTGTGGCTTATTAATATGTGATTATAACTACAATGATCATTACTATTATGACTATTACAATGTTCCTAGTTTCTATGTCTACTTGACATGACACTTGTAAGCATTAGGATACATGTTTCATATGTGCATGAATGATAGAATATTTCTATGAGGACCCAATCTAAGCATGATAACACATATTTCATGCATGTTTCCATATTTTCTATATAAAATCATGTGTATAACTCTTTTATTTTGAGATGAGTGACCTGCATACTATATCCATCACCTCAAGATATGACAATAGGTTTGTCATAGATATTCAATCCTTAAAAGATTAAAAATTCATATTTTTGTTAAGTTACATGATTCAAATTGGGACATATTATGATTCCAATTGGGGTAGGTTGATACATTTACACATATAGAGCATATATGTGCCATTTTTGAAGATCATAAATTTTATGACATTATGATCCATATTACATGGATCAAATTTACCATAATTATTATAATAAAGGGGTAAAATTATCATATTTGGCTAGATTATTAGATTGGATAGAGTGGCATACATATTTATGGCATTTTATATCACATTGAGGTATAAATGGATCAAATTATGGGGTATAGATGTTGGTCATTCATGAAATTATATATTTTATATGATGGTAATGAAGGTAACTATGTATTAAATTTGAATCTAAAATCTATCTACAATTATTGATTTAGATTTTTAATATTTACATATGATCATAGTTTGGGGCTCCAACTCTAGCATGTGAATGTTATACAGGTTCCACCAAAATAGTTATGATGATATTTTTAGTATTATGGTTGAGGTTATAGGACACTCAAATAATATCACTTCTCAATATACAAATTTGGTTGAGTCATATTCTTCTCAACCCCTAGTTTCAAATAATGGCATCTCCTTGGGGCATAATCATTAATTATCTAATAACTTTATAAGTTGGATTAGTTCATAAACAAGTGTATTCATTACTTACTTTTTCAATTTAAAATATTTAAATTATCTAGAGTGGTTCATATTTTCTATCATTAGTGGACATCTATTTTTTCATGTTTCATTACATTTTATTCATGAAGCAATCAGGTTATTCAAGGCATACTTGACGTCACAAAATCTAATTACATTCATGTACCAATGTTTTTAATATATTCTTTAATCTATCACTTTCCATACTAGACTAAAAGGGTTGAATTTGTAGACACAATAATTTGTTATTAGAAACTTTACAATATTGGTTTTTACCAATTCTTAACATACATGACTTGTGCATCACATTTGCTCTTTCTCACATTCTCTCATAGTTATTCATTTATTTATGGGTTTGGCCTTCAAAATTTGATATCATTCATATATAATACCTTCCTAGTTTATACCTAACAATTTTTTTATCTTAATCAAACTATTTTCATTATTCATAAGATTTCTTCCTCCATCTTGGATAGTTCCAACAACACTCAAATCATACAAGTTACCAGTATCATCTTCTTTCACTAGGAATGTCTTATGTTTTCCAAAAGATATTTTTCAACTTTAAAACCTTTACCTTGGGTTTAAAACATGTTTTTCATGTTCCTTATGGATGGAAATAATACAAAGATTCATCTATTTATAAATATCAAGCCTATGGTTTACATATCTACCTCTCGCTTGAATATCACTTGTAAAATTACTTACACATTGAGATATATATTTTCACATCCTTAAGTAACAAACCTAAAGCATCCAAATTTGAAAAAACATAAAATAAAAACTACCTAATCCAAGTATAAACACCTAAAACAAGGTCAAATTTTCATATTCTAGGGTGTTGAAAGCCAATAAAATCACATACTTTCTAGTGTATCACTATTGAGCATGCATATACTTAGGTGGGAGAACTACATATAGTTTAAGACCTCTTCAGAGTATTGGAATATAGAAAAATCTCAACAAATAGGGTGTGGTTGGGGCTATCCAAAACATATTTATAACCCCATTTTAGAATCCAATCAAAGTATCAAAATTGAATCTAATTTTTCAAAGTGAAGGAAGACAAATCTAAATCTGCACATAGGAGTGAACATCTAAAATTTCATAGAAAACATATTAAGAGGTAGACAATGATTTTTGTTGAAATATACCCAAAAAAACACATAATTAGACCATTAAAAACACACACAAAAATTATGGTAGGAATCAGACATATTCATTAGTTGTACATGTCTAAGCATTACTAGAGGCATTTTGGCAAATTCACATAACAAGTTGGTTCTATTTTAGAGTATCTATAATAACATTGCATCAAGAGAAAGATAGTTGATTCTTAGAGAAATACTAAGAAATATTTAAAAAGTCTAAAAACTCATTCAAACACCATTGAGGAATAATTTAACTAAATTTTTGGTTATATTTTTGAACTCATGATTCATCTTGGACCATAATCCAATCCTTATTCTACATGACTTGTGCATCCATAATTTTAATAGAAAATCCCCTTTAGAGTTCAAGTCAATATTGACACCATAGTGTTTGATGGAAAAAATAATACCACAACATTAAATGGTTGGATTCAATAACTTGAGGCATACTTCTCAGTTAATCACCTTCACAATGTTGATAATTTACATTTCAATTTCCCACTGGTGTCAAACATTTAATGTTAACTAAAAATAAGACTATTAACACATTGATCCTTGGAATACCTTTTTCAATGAATTGAATAATTATTATGAATACATCAATTTCTAACAATTGTGCTAGTGTAGAGAATAATCAGTTTAAAAGTATAGCAATGAGCTCCATGACTATATTACATGTTTGCATGATAACTTGATGGAGTAACATAAGGTGTTGAATATTATCAACGTAATTTCACTTTATATTCACACTGAGATGAAGTTATTGAACTTTGACATATTGGGGCAAGAATACTAAAACACCTCCAAGATCAAATCTAAGGAAAAGATGAATTAGATGTTCTCTTCTTCATCCAACACTGCACATAAGAACCAATGCATGAAAAAATCAATATCAAACATTTTTGCACATGAGCATAATATGATGCATAAGGTGGAGAATCCAAAGAAATACATATAAAAATATAATACTTAAGTGTATTTTGACTCCAAAAAAGGAAAGAATAAAGGTGAAAAATTATGTCATCAAAACCACAAAAACTCACACAATGATTGTGAATGTTAAAATAAATACTCCTTGCTTGTGCAATCTAGATTAGGTCCTATGTTAGAGGATGAAACAAGTATATATGACACTTTTATAATCACAAACACCAATTTCATAAGCATATCAAAGGATCAAGAGTGTCACTGCCACACTTTGTTTTGGTTGAATGGTCAACCTCTTCATGTCATCATTGACAGTGCGAGATAAAATAAAATAATTGTGTAAGGAATACCCCAATGTTTAGGCCTCACCATTGAAGAAAATCCTAAACCATAATATTTAGATTGGCTTCAACATGAGAAGGATAAATAGGTCTAGATATAATGCACATTCTAGTATAAATTCAAGCCCATGGAGGAAAAAGTCACATGTAACATCACACCACTTAAAGTTTTTGATATTTTTATTATAAGGTCATATTTATATGATCATGATGATACATATCAATCCAAGCTATAGCAATGGATTTTTTATGTCAAATATCATTTCATCAACCTCATAGACTCACCTTCAATAATCAAAATCAATTTGGTCTCTATAAAAAAAATGTTGCATACTTATCTCACACGTGAGGATATTCATACTACTCATGGCCCACCTAGAAGCAACTACGTAAGGGAGTAATTAAGCATTATTAATGCACAAAAACATGAAAAAAATATCATAGCATCAATAGTTTAGTAATTTATTATAACAATATGGAGATGAATTGGAAATCCAAATGGTTTACCAAAAAATTGCATGATAAAATCAAATTTATATGGTTCCTAGATCACCTTCTTAAAAACCATCCATTATACCACAAAATCATTTGGGAGAATAATGAGGTTTGGAACAAAATATAAGATATTTTTAATCATATAAAAATAAAGCCTAGTTCTTCTCCTTGTGAAAGTTGTTTCAAAGTAATATTAAACTTGGCTTTTTCGTATTAACTAGTGTGCACTCAATAAGATAATGGTAAAGAATATGTACCCTATACTAGGCATTGATGATCTCTTAAACTAGATCTAAGGTTCAAATTACTTCACCAAGCTCAATCTAAAGTTAGGTTATCTTCAAGTACCAATCCATCATGACCATGTTTAGAAGATGACATTTAAAACTAAGGAAGTAATGTAAGATCAAACCACAATAGTGTGTCCCACTTTTTGGCACTATTAAAACACCAAAAGAATGAATTTTATAAATTTTTCAAAATCCAATGGAAATTTTCACCAAACTATACAATATTTTGAAAAAATGTATGTTGAAAGTTGTCATTGATGGCATGTGTTTGTGTACTATCATTGATGTCAAGAAGGATCAATAAGGTGAGAGTTGTATTTGATGTCATATGCCTAAGGTTATTGATGTCAAAATAATATTGAGGTCAAGTGTTGGTTCACATGAAGGTGGCTATGGTCATTGGTATGAGGTTGATTGTTTGAGAATATTAGTATGGCTTTGAGTGATCTAATGGAGTGTCTTGTGAAGCATAGTGAGGTATGGTGAAATGAGTGGATATAGGTATGTGGAGTTGTTTGAGGTAGTTTATGTTTCATATCTTTAGTGAAGATATTCAGAGCTTCATGAGTTTAGAGAGAGAGATTTTACTCATGTCTTGTGTGCTCAAGAAGGCTAGTTCAATCTTAGGTAGTGACCTATATGGTTTAAAGAGACTTGGACAAATGAGAATGATGAGAGATGGCATGCATCCTATTTTAGATGTATAGATATAATTTTTGATCTATAGAAGGAGTCTTGAAGGTCTCAAAGTGGTAAGGTTCCTAGTAGGATAGTTTGATGGACTAGTTATTAAGCATGGATATGGCTTGTAGAAGCATGGTGATGATGATATGGATGTGTACGAGATTGAATTTTGGAAATGTAATGTTAGATAATGTCATAAATATGTTGATTCAATCACATGACTCTTAAAGTGAGCCAAAGGGGTATGTTCTTCTTCAGTGATCTTCTAATGGACCTAGTCTTAAGACCCTAGGTGGTAGAATGTGTAGACACTAAAATTATGCTAATCCCTTATGTTATTACCTAGGTTTCATTACCCCTCATCCATTTTCCTATTTAATTCCCTAACCTATGTCTTTACCCTTTGAGGCACATCTAATTAGTTTAATTGTTTAATTAAATTGTTTAAATCTCCTTTGGTCACCTCGCACTATGACCGGTTCTCACCCTTTGACTCACCCTAGGACTTGGTCATTTTATCCTAACCACATAGGACCTATTATTTCTACCCTCATAACTCCTTAATTACCTAACCACCTCTTGACCTCATGTTATGACCATTTTCCAATGGGAAAACCCATTTTTCAAAGTAAGAAGTGGGTTTAAAAGGCTAAATATAGACTATTTTACCTATTCTTTGGGAACTAACATTGATTAGCCCTCGGTCAACACTGGCGGGCCCACTAACATCAGTTACTTAGGCCTAATTCTAAATTGGCTATAGGGTTAGAAAATGATTGATTCACATAGATCTTTCATTATTAGAGCATTCTAGCATCATTATCAACATCCAAGCTTATCATCACTCTACATGAATTGTTCCAAATCATGAATTGATCAATTGCATAGTGTTTTGAGCACCATGGATTAGAAAAATAAGATTTGCCTCATTTGTTATGCATCAGTTCATCAAGGCTCATCATA